>JABXWE010001210.1:0-38716 GCA_014611495.1 Limonius californicus
GGGGGGGGGGGGGCGTAAATAAGTAGAGTGCTGCAGGGCCGGCTTGGGTTTTTCGATGGGTGTCCATCATGTGTGATTTTCGTTTTGCTGTTTTACCGTGGGGTGAAAACAGAACTATCGACTAGTGTCGGATTTTAAAAACACACTGGATTTTAACTCTTGGAAGGCAATTCATTGGGAATTTGCCGATCGCCTTTGGCGGATTAATATCGAGCCCAGTTCCTGTCCCTCTGATAGTAGATAGTCGTTGGTGCGACGACCGCATCGAAGTTTTGAGCCCTTGAAATTGACTCCATTCCATCCAGTCTTCAGGGGCGTGCCTGCGGATTTTTCCCGCATCTGGTTAACGACGTTGTGCCTGGCTCCGTCTCGCTGTTCAAGGTAAAGAAATAAGTTTTATTTTGTGGTGTGAAAAAAAACCCTTTTACGCGTAAACTTGCAAAATTTTAAGTGACTGAAACTTTTTTTTTGTTTGTAATAAGAAGCGACCTTCAGTCGCCGACAGTTTTTTGTATTACGAAATGTAAAGATTCATTAAATCTATGTTGTGATATTCGTGTAAGCTCCGACGCCATTGGCCACGTAGTCGTTTGGACAATTTACGTGCGCCAACGACGGCAAGTCCCTCGGCTTGAGCGCTCAAAGTAACTACATTTGTAATATACAGTTATTAAAATCACCTTTTGCTGTCATTCTATTGTACTTTTGTAATTTCCAATAGTTTAATTATATGTGTTTTAAAATTTACTGCCTCTTTTATTATTGTGCATTCTGTATTTGTGTGTGTACAAATTTTGCAAGTTTTATAAACAGGAGGGAGGCACAATGAAAGTGAGTTCCATTCCCGTAAGCTGCTGGCTCCTCGGCCTTCCACGAGGACTTACAATCAGTTGTATTTGGAAGGCGGCGCCCACTAATTTTGACCCATTCTGTGCACAACTAGGAAGATTTCCTCCCGTAAGCGATTTCCGTGAAATCCCCCTACTCCTTGAGCTAAGCTGCAGGCCTTTTTCCACCTATCCGGTTACGGGTCGACGGAAAAGTTCGTTTGGCTCCTAACATGAATCAAGTTTACGAGTGGAAATTATCAGCAGCGACTTCAAATGCTCGTCAATAATTTGGATTTGTAAATATTTTTTGTATATTTCATTTTGGAGAATGTTTTTTCACACAGATAAGTAGTGCCGAAAGCGGAAAAAAGCCGCGAGCAAATTTATGCAACCGATGAAACTGTGTGAGTGGAAGGAAGACTCTTATAAAATACCAGCAACGATGACTTTAAATATTTTTCTTTAAAAATATCGCTAAACTGCAAATCAATCATTTCCATTTGAAGTTCTGGGACAAGGGTTTCTATATCGGCGTTAAAATGATTTTGAAAAATCTTGATATCGTTTGTAATTGCTTCAAAATCTGAAAAACGAGACTCAAAATTTATTTTTAAAGCACCCAAAGCTTCAATTGCGAAATCTGCCGGAAATGAAGTCTCAGTATGCTGACTGAATGTTTGGCATGTATTAAAATGCCTGAACCATTTTTTGTTCAATTGAGATTGAAACAAAACAATTTTTTGTCGAAAGAACTTAATATGAGTGTATAAATCATGCAGAAGCTGGTTTTCTCCTTGTAATTTTAAATTAAGGTCATTCATATATTTAGTTAAATCTGTATAAAATGATAACTTCCATAACCACTCATTGTTTTGTAACTCAACCAGAGGACGATTCCTTGCATTCAATAAAATTTCGATTATTGCTCGGAGCTCAAAAAATCGCGTTAGAACTTTTCCGCAGCTAAGCCAGCGTACTGCAGTATGGTAAGTCATTTTCTCCAATCTCTTCAGTAAACTCGTGAAATTGACGATGATTGAGCGCATGTGATCTGATATAATTGACAGCTGACATGACTGGCTTTAAAACTTCTGACATATCCAAGCACTTTACGCACAAAGACTGTTGATGAATGATGCAATGTAGGATTAATTGTTTTGAACCACCGTCATTTTCTAGGGCTTTTGATATGAGAGCAACGACACCTCTATTTTTCCACACATGTTTTTGCCACCATCAGTAGTGATACACTTCAAGTTTTTCCATTGAAGATTGTTTTTCTAAACAGCATTTTCAACTCCTTTAAAAATATGTTCTCCAGTGGTCGTGCCGTGAATGCTATGAACTTCAAGAAACTTTTCATACACTTCATAATTTTTATCTATCCCTCGAATAAAAAATAGCAACTCAGCAATGTTTGAAACATCTGTTGACTCATCTAGGGCCACAGAGAACCACTCTAAGTGTCGATTTTTGTCAGACAATTGAGTTAATATATTTTCTGCAATATCATCTATTCTTCGAGCCGCAGTGTTTGCTGACAAACTGATGTTTTTAAATAAATAAGCTTTTTCTCGACACATTTCTTCTGCTGCTGCAATCATGCAAGCCTTAATTCATTCGCCGTCAGTAAATGGTTTTTCCCATGTTCTGCTATAGAATGAGCCACGCGGAAACCAGCACGACTTGCTCCTTCTTGTTGAGCGTTTACTTTCGTAAATAACAATTGTTGAGATTTCAATCCGCGCTTCAAAGATTCATATTTTTCTAACTGTAGGCTTCCTGTAAATTTGGAATAATTCTGAGAATGGTTAGTCTCATAATGCCGTTTTATATTGTATTCTTTGAGAACTGATATTGTTTCATTGCAAATTATACACATTGCCTTATTACTTGACTCAATCACGAAATATTGATATCGCGTTTTCTCTTTAAATGTTCTGCACTGACTATCTATCTTTCGTTTCTCTTCTATGTTTATACAAATCCACACAAAAGGGACGTAATTTCAAATCAAAATAATGCCAATTAATACTATTAAAAGCAGTTGTTTTGATGTAACTTTTAATAAAAATTAAACACTCACAATTAAACACACTGTATTTTTACTATGAAACTACAGTCACAAAACACACTAGTCGCACTACAATTCGCTTTTCAGATCGCACTTGTCGCTCCGAATTCAACTCTCGGTTGTCTCTCGTATTTGTACCACGCGTCCTCGGTGCGTAAAACATATTCGAAAATTCTCGAAAGTACTCGAACCTTCCAGACATGCGATGACGCAGCAGAACTTTTCCAAAACATGCTCTAGTTCTGCTACTCGCTACAAGATGGCGTTGTATACTGCGCCTAACGAAGCATTTTTGACGTTTTTGCGTAATTCCGCCGCTCCCCATAAGATGGCGCTTTACGTCTTCTGTAGCTTTGCCATGTCCTGCACTTAACTTCTCTACTCTCCGCAAGATGTCACTACTATACATTTAGCATGGTCGTAAGTAGTCGTAATAATACGTAACGCACAGTAAACGCATCGGCTATCTCCGCTGCAATGAAATGTCCTTGACACTTGCCCGTAAGTACCAACCGAAATTGCGAACGTAGCGGTGTCCACCCCCGCGCCCTGCGCCATGGGTAACACACTCGCCGGCTAGTCCTAGTACGAAAATTTACGCGTAATTCAAAACTACAGTATGTTGGTATGATAAGCTTGGCCCTTGGGGCTTAATGGAGGAATCAGTGTGGCCTTTAAGCTAAAAAGTTTGGAGATCCCTGGTCTAAGCCATCAGCCTAAACTTCCCATAAAAACAAAATTATATTACGAAAATTTCTTTGGTTTTGTAGTAACAAGATTGTCAATATAAAAAAATAACAAACCTAACTTCAAAATAACCTTCACGAACTATCCAAATCTACAGACAACCCCATAAATTTTAGTTAACCTACAATTTTTACACATTTAGTTAGGCAAAACCAAAATAAACGAACTGTAAATCAAATAGATAACCTAAATATTTAGCATAATCTCTAAATAGACATTTAGGCAAGCAACTTCAAAGAAAAACCACTGAAAATCAAAAACATAAGCATACCAATTTCACTTAACCTCCAATTTACACATTTACTTGGGTAAATCCAAAATAAACGAAGTGTAAATCAAATACTATATACTTACATCTCAATATTAAACCTTTAGACAACCAAATTGAAAGAAAAACAATTGACAAATCACATAGATAAGCTTATAAACTGCACTTAGCTTAAAAAATTAATCAACAAAACAAACCTAGAATCTTATGAAGTGATTTTAACCTCACAATTTCAAACATACTTAACCTCAAAATTTCAAACATACGTAACCTTTCTGAGAAGCAAGTATGCACCATATTGTAGAAAGTTTAAGTTTAAAAAATATAAATACAATTTGAAATCTAAATTCAAAAAAATATTCAATTTAAATGTTCAATGTGATAGGTTACGTTGATGTGGGAAATTTCCAAATAGACTGACCTGATTTAAAAACAGTAACCGTGGGTGGCAAGCTATTCTCAGGATTGGGAATAAAACTTTTCGTTGTTGCATCAACGGCCGGCGCGTTTCTGTTGACTTTAGGAGGAGGCGGTGATGATCCTTTCTTACTATTGGAAGATCTCGATTCGTTGTAGTTAAAGTCATTATCCAAATTGGTCAGTTCGCTGCCTGGACGAATTCCATCACAAAACATGACGCTTTTGTTGGTCCTTGACTTGGCCGAGCCTACAAAAGAACTCTGATCATGCTGCCGATTCGATTGCTTCGCTTTCCTAACCCTTGCGCTTCAGGACGCCGACGGGAACCATGACTGTTGGTGGATTTTGACTCGTGCCACTCACTTGCTGCAGTGGCGGAACCATCGAACAGTACTCCATAGGGTTGTTGGGGTTAGGCTGGTTCAGCTGCCGATTAGGGGAGTTGCCAGAGGATGGAGAAACTTCGCTGCCCGAGCTGCTGTTGGTATCCCTGTTGAGGATGTCATAGCAGCGAAGGCAGACACGTGCCTCGGCATCCAGATATTCGAGCCTTAATTTCATATTGCAGCATTTTGAACATAGAACCTAAAAAATAACTAATATGAAGGGAACAACAATATATGAAAACAAAGGAATTAATTACACAATCTATAGATTTATGGCACATAACCTCAAAATTAATGTGCGTTGGATATAATATTCCCTCAAATAAAGATTCAATAAAACTAAATATTTGATTAATACTGAAAACAAACCTCAAAATGTACTATCATACATGATAACAACTGAATGAACAACATTTATAACCATTGCTGCTACATAACCTCAAAATTGATGCTTGTTGAAGATAACTTTGCTTTAAATTATACATTCATAAAAGTAAACATTTAATTAAACTGAAAATTGACCTCAAAAGTTTAGGTTTTGGATCGAATTAATCACATCTATTTAACCAGGATACATAACCTCAAAACTGACATTTGTTGGAGATATTTAACCTCAAAGATGAGAAAAAAAATACTTACTAAGCCACAAGCTCTACAATGGTGTCTCCTTTTGATTACAGTAAACTTAGTATCACAGTGTAAACAATTTAAAGCTTCAGAGTCGGGAATCCACAATGGAGCCTGTTTGCCGAGCCAGTTACCTACAAAACAAATCATTAACGATACATTTAAACATGTGCATTAGACATACTGGGCCCTGAATGTTGCTCAGGTATAATTTCCTGCTGAGCGCTGCTGGTGTCAAATTCTGCGTTTATACCAACATTATCAGATTGTACTTCGCTTGTACCTTCCTCTTTATTTTCTGGTTCGAGGTTATCGTCATTTGTTACAAGAACTTCGCTAACGGTGGCGTTCGCACATGCATTTTCGACACCTTCATTCATAGCACCATAACCATTACTACTATTTACGTTATTATTAGATATATTTTCTAAATTTTCAGCATTATCGGTGCCATCGGTGGTACTGACGTGAACTTCGTTGACGTTGTTGTCTGGTTCCAATTTTGCCGCTGTCTTATCATCGAGGCTGTCTGTGACGCTTTCCGTAGTGGCTGTGGAGCCAGCTGTATCTGTTGAGACGTCGGAAAACGTTGGAGAGGCCGAAGGGGATGATTCAGAGTCACTTTCAGGTACAGGTTCGGTCACTGGTAAGGTTTTTGATATATACATGTTGTTGTAGGGAGTCGAACCGGGCTCTCCTGGAAATTCAAATAACATAACCTTCAAAATAAGTAAACTAATGATAAATAAGTTAAAATTGTAAGACCACCATGTAATAATTTAAAGAGTTTGTTTTATATTATGTAAATATTTATGTGATTAAAAATGTTTATCTATGACATGTGACACTGATAAAGAAGTGGACAAGGCTACATTGCATTGATAAAGTTATAATTGTGTAAGTGTATTGAAGTAGCGGAGAATGGAATATAAAATTTAAATATTATTAAATTAAATCTTTTACCTATAAGGTCGATTTGGGTCTGGTTATTTATCTGTAGCGTACTGGGTCGAGAGGCTAGGTTATTGTCATCCACATCGGGCTCAGTCTCTTGATTAATATCACTTGATTCTAGACTATCGAGGGTAACTTGGACTGCAGGTATTACCATCTGAGTAACTTCTTCGCCTGGTCTTTCAACCGGTGCTTCAGAGACAACTTCAATTTTATTTTCCTCACCCTCTGCTGCTTCATACTCATTTTCCAACTCGTCTAAATATTGGTGCAGTTCACAGTCATCTAAACCAAAACTTTCATCAAAACCGACCACGGAAGGCTGGGGCACTTCTTCGTTTTTTATTTCTAGCAGATCTGCCTTGGGTACCTCTTCAACAACTTCAGTTACATAATTTTCACTGCTTTTTGTATTTTTTTCTTCAATTTCTAGGGCTGTCTCCGGGTAAATTCTCGCTTCTTCTGCCTTTAATCTACTTTTCTCTACTTCCAGGTTATTCTGAATTATATTTGAATAATTTGTTTCTACTTCTGGCTGTATTTGGACATCATGTACGTCTCCAGCACTGTAAGTTACATCTGCAATCAATGCTTCTTCCTTGGGGGTATCTAATATTAAATTTTCAATCTTCAACGTATTTTCTACAGCTTCTTCCTTGGTTGCCTCATGGGATATTTCTAATAAAGCCGAAGGGGTTTCTTCAGGTAAAGCTTGTGAGGTTATGTATTCCAAACATCTGCTCTCCGGTGTATATTTATTAACATTGTGGTTACAGTTTGAAGGAGTTTCACCATTACTAACCTTTTCAGCTTGCTTTGTTGTAATTACATTGTTTGTGTCCAACGAATTAGAGTTTTGGGTAGATGCTGTCAAACCAACATTAAACGATTCCGTTTCCTCTTTCAAACCAGCACATTCTGTTGTACCGATTGAAGTAACACCTTGCCTGGCATTAACTGCACTGTCCTGTACTGCGACAATATTGGTATCTTTAAGATTATTACTGCTAAACTCGTTCTGTTTACATTTAACACCAATGTCGGTGTTTAGATACTCATTTAAACTCTGAAAAACATTATTTATGGTGTGCTTGATGGGTGGGTTCTTCAGCTTATATAAATCTGCCTGTCTTTGCGCTGATGAGTTGTGTACGTTATTTAGGGGTTGCGAAGTGGAGCCTACACTATACTGATCTGTCAACTCGCTATACTCAAAATCGTTCAACACTTTGTCCAAATCTACTGTGTACTTATCCATCTAGAAACAGATATCAGATTAGGTTGGCTGTTGGAGTTTGATAAAAATTATCATAATAAAAATTGGAAAATTAGTTGACCAGTTGTGGTCACATGACTTAATTTGCAGTAACAGAAGTAAACGTGTTTTGGTGGCGCTTAGGTCCAAACCGTACTCACCGTTTAGATGCACCACTGGGATCAATTTTCTTTTACATATTTAACGCAATAAACTAAAAAAAAACAAGTCAGTTTATCACTTGTACTTGTCACTTTGACGTTTACGGAATAGACCAGAAGAACGTCACAATTGGTCACAATGGCCTAAGACCATTTGTCATACAAGTTAAATTTCATGCAAGTGGGCGTTTTACCTACTAATGCAAAATATATTAAATGTGGGATTTATTTATGTAGCTTTTAATGAATTGTAATTTTTAGTTAAATAGCTTTAAGGCCTGGACTATTAAATTTTAAAGAAGTATAAAGTTGGAGAAAATGTTGTAAATTAAAGGAAAGTCCTAAATTTTTCTTTTTAATTCTATTTGGCTAGAAGTTATTAACGAACCAGATTACCTTTTGCTCCTCTGCAACTTACAATAGTGTTGGATTATCACTAATCATGAAAAATATATAACATAAATACAGTTGTAAATGTACTTCATTTATTTAAAAAAGTGTTACATAACAGTGATAAGAACGAATTTCGTTGGAAAACTATGAAATAATAGGCAGTCGGTGTATTAGTTCATCGGAATGTCGTTTATTAGTGATATGTTAAAAGGCTCCTTCGTGTTTGAACCTGACTGTCCTAAAAACAAAAGCTTGACAAGGATTGCCTGCAAAAATAAGAAAAACAAGGGGCGTCTGCTTACAGTTACATAACAGCAATAACGTCATTAATACTTAATCAACAATAATACAGAAATCTTCACATTTAAGACATATTTTCCTCCTATTGCTTTATTTTTTTCGTCAAACCAATACAACATATATGGAAATGTTAATCAAGGGACACATTCAAGGAAAGTTTTGTACTCTTTACACAAACATTCAAAAATGAACTAAAATCTTAAAATAAATAACAACAGCACTTGAAAGAAGGACAAAAATTAAACTACTTATGTACAAGTTAAAAATATAAATAATAGCAGCATTTGAAAAATTGTAACAGACCAACGTTCTCACATGTAAAGAAATTTTGAGGATGCAATGCCTTTAGATTACACTTTCAAGGTTAAATTAAATCAACATACTTGTCTATAAGTCTAGAAGTCAGTAATACTTTTATTGCCAAAGCTCAAAATTCTTCACACGCGAGACTGACTAAAAACAAACGAAAAAAATGAATAAAAAGTGTGTTAAGTATAAGATGCGCATTATAAAGTAAATCTCCTCAAGAGATCAACAAAGTAGAGGGAGAAACAGTGGCAGGTGCATGAGAACAGGACCTAATCACAGACACACTAGCGTTCTATTGAAAAACGCTTCATTCTACATAAACTATGCAGCTCGTAGAATAAATACTACCAAACGTGAACAACATGGGGATTTCAACACACACAAGTGGACCGACTGACGCGTCGACCAAATGCTGATTGGGTTTGCGCAATTTCGTCACAAATTTACTCCGGGTCAACGTCAACTTGTCGGCCTTTGTGATGAACTGGGACTTATTCGTGTAATTTATTTCGAATGCATTTAATAATTCAGGACGTCATAAGTCGGGGAACCTAGAAGGTGCAAGTTATTTCATTAAACAAATTACTGAAGCAAACGATGCGAGGAAACAACAATTGAATTACCTTGTGGGATCTTCTGTGTAATCTTTGGGAGTTGCAAATAAACTATTGGGCATTTTATCTCTGAATTCGAACTGCTGAAAGGTGATTTTAGCAGTAACGGTGGGTAAGATGGGAATCTCGACTTTCACTGGGAATCCATTGGGCAATTTGAAGGTTATAAAGTCTCGCAGCTTTGAGAAGTGCTTAAACGGCGCAATCACTTCTAGCACATTTAGCAGCATTTCCACAGACAATGGAAAATCTGAGCTCTAAAATTAAATGGTAACACAATATATAATGCTGAAGAAGAAGGACAGGTTGTCTCTACTATTGCTAATTATTCCGAAAATCTTCAAAATACCATCAAGAAAATTATAGCGAGAGGGTAAAAATCCCCGACGGTATCAATGGTTTTATTAATATTCTCCAGCAGCTATTATTTTTGAGAAATTACACATTACTTTGTTATTTCTGATGGAAATCATTTGTTCTATTTTTGGATTCTATAAGGATTACTAAAAACAATACCTACTTCATGTGTCATTTTGAAAAATTCAATATCTTAAAAAAATATTTATATTTCTTATAAGACTTTGTAACATCCATTTACTTTCTGCGAATTTGTGTTTGTTGAATTTATTCCGGTATATTTAATTCGAAAATGGCGCGAATTCGTTAACCCGCGCGAAACGGAAGGAAATTCAGTCTGGGTTTACTAATATAAGAAGACGATTGTGTAGTTTTGAAAAGAAGATTTGACCTATTTGATCTGGTGTAATTAACGTTTTACCGTTTATCGCCTACAAGTTAAGTCAGATTTTGTGTGTGCATCAGAATCACCGATACAGTTAAGGATTACCGTGCGGTTTCCTTTTCCGTTTTTACCGATTAAAACAGTTTTTCTTCATATGTTTGAAGAAGCTTCCGTTCCCAGTACACGCATTACGCCGTTAATTATCGCTTTTGTCGTCCGTACCGTCTAGTCTTGTCCGTATTTTCTTGGTCATACCAAGTATACATCGGGTACAACGCTTCGTTAATTGAGATGTAATATCTAGTTTCGGAGAAAATTACCGTCCTATTCGAAGCACACCTTGAGTAATGTTCCAATACGCCAGTCTAGCTGCTTCCGTTTAATAATATACGAAGACGATTGCGTAGTTTTGAAAAGAAGATTTGACCTATTTGATCTGGTGTAATTATCGTTTTACCGTTTATCGCCGACAAGTTAAGTCATATTTTGTGTGTGCATCAGAATCACCGATACAGTTAGGGATTACCGTGCGGTTTCCTTTTCCGTTTTTACCGATTAAAATGTTTTTCTTCGTATGTTTGAAGAAGCTTCCGTTCCTAGTACACGCATTATGTTATTAATTATCGCTTCTGTCGTCCGTACCGTCTAGTCTTGTCCGTATTTTCTTGGTCATACCAAGTATACATCGGGCACAACGCTTCGTTAATTGAGATGTAATATCTAGTTTCGGCGAAAATTACCGTCCCATTCGAAGCACACCTTGAGTAATGTTCCGATACGTCAGTCTAGCTGCTTCCGTTTAATAATATGAGAAGACGATTGTGTAGTTTTGAAAAGAAGATTTGACCTATTTGATCTGGTGTAATTATCGTTTTACCGTTTATCGCCCACAAGTTAAGTTAGGTTTTAGGTGTGCATCAGGATCACCGATACAGTTAGGGATTACCGTGCGGTTTCCTTTTCCGTTTTTACCGATTAAATAAGTTTTTCTTCATATGTTTGAAGAAGCTTCCGTTCCTAGTACACGCATTACGCCGTTAATTACCGCTTTTGTCGTCCATACCGTCTAGACTTGTCCGTATTTTCCTGGTCATACCAAGTATCCATCGGGTACAAGGCACCGTTAATGAGATGTCGCATCTAGTTTCGGCGAAAATTATCGCCCCATTCGAAGCACACCTTGAGTACATGTTCCGATACGTCAGTCTAGCTGTCTCCGTTCTTCGTTTTGCTATCCTTGTCCTTGCGGGCGTCGATCGCGCCTAAGTCAAGTTGCCTTGGAGCTTCCCTTCGGACCTCGACGCTAATAAGATACCAATTATCTGTATCATTATTAATTAGCAGTGGATATTGCGATCAGTGGTCTTTCTTCTGTTGTTCGCTAGTGCTTAGATATGTTTGAGATGTTTAGTTATAATTTTCGAGCAGCCTTCTGCTGACATTTGTTTATTGGATCTAATATTTAACTTGTATTGTACTGTATTGACGCTCTCAGTTGTAACTGGCTACACAGTTACCTATTTTTAACGAATGTCAATTTGTTAAACGTCTTATGCCGGCAGTACACGCTCGCCGAGACGACCCGAGATCAACCGAGTGCGAGAGTGTACTTGGTGTTCTCGCCTCGCCCAAGGCCCTCTCGCCTCGCCCTCGGAGCGCTCGGTCTAGGAGCGGTCTCCAGCACGAGTCAAAGCAAGCGAGAGCGTTAAGTGGGGGGTCTCGCGAGTGTGTACACGGTACACTCGGAAGACCTCTGTGTTCCCAGTACACGTTCGTCTCTTGGAACTTGTGGCGTAGATATTTTCGGTGTTTAATTTTATTGTTTACTTTTTTAATGGAGTGGACAAACGATTTTACTCTCCAATTTTTGGAATTTTATCAGGGGCAACCCTGTTTGTGGGATCCCTCTCACCAAAATCACAAAAGAAGGGAAAAAGTAGCAGATGCTTGGCAACGAATATCTGGAAGTACCGGAAAATCTGTTGAAGAATTGAAAAAAAAAGGATTCTTTAATGGCCACTTTCCGAGGCCATTTAAGAAAGAAAAAGGCAGCATATGCTGCAGTCGCACAAATTACCACGTTCTTCGTCACTACTCGGAGTGCTCGAAAATGTCTCGCGCGAGACCACACGGAATAGACAAGAGAGCCGATCCGAGGCTAATTCGCGAGAGTATACATGGTGCTCTCGGGTCACGCATCTCGGGGCTTCTCGCCTCCGGATGTCTCGCGCTCGGGTCGTCTCGGCGAGCGTGTACTGCCGGCATAAAACAATCATTCACAATTGATAGATGCCAAAAGAATATCCCCTACCCTATTCCACCTTCATGCTGCCACTAGAAGTATCTGAATCATCACCCTGAATCGGCACCCTCCGATTCTGAATCAGATTCCCCAATTGAAATAATGAAAGGAAGAATATTTTCAAACGATAGATTTTCCATATGTTTTGTCCAGTCTTCCAAAATAAGTTTTTCACAATGCTCACAGAAATTTTTGTCGGGGGTACATTTTGAAAGAGCCTCACGCCATAAATTTGCAACCTTGTCTTTCGATTTTGGCTTCGAATTTATGTGCTTATTGTACCTAATAGGTTTTACAAGACCCCCACGCCATTTCAATTGGGTTGTATTGACAATAGTACGGAGGCAATCGAAGAACCTCATAGTTGCGCTTTTTCAAAATTTCGTCAGTTACGTATCTTTTATTTTCGTCTGCTGTAAAAGGTTTAATTAAATTCCAAAGTTTTTTCTTAGTAATTTTGCCCTGAATTTCGACATTGTGGTGGTTAACCAACCATTCCTGCAATATACCTTTTTTGCAAGAAAATGTGGGGGGCTTGTCAAACTGCACTAAATGATACGGTGCGTTGTCCATAATCACGACAAATTTTCCTTGCAACTTGTCCAAAGCAGGAATCAGCTGATTAACCAATCAATTTTGAAAAATTTCCCTATTCATAGTTTTATGATAGTCCCTATCGTTGTTGTTTGAGTCTAGTAACATGTCGCACCCTTCCAAAAAGCCTAAATTACATCCCGCATTCAAAATCGTGAACCTCTTCCCCTCACTTTTAATTCGGTAGATCGGTTTTGTGTACCCATTGACGACTCGCGGATCCATTTTGGTAGATCCACGTTTCGTCTAGGTACACTAACGTCACATTTTCGCTAGAATTTTGATATTGGAGAAATTGTCTCAAAAATTTAATTTTGGATGCAACGACGTGACAATTAAGTAGGTATAATAATCTAGCCGTGGGCTAGAGGTTAGCGCGTCAGACTTCTACGCTGAAGGTCCTGGGTTCAATTCCCGGCACCGGAACATCGGATTTTTAACGGCCGTTCTCCCTCGCAAGGCAATGGCACACCAGCGAGGTATTCTGCCTAGTAAATCTTCTCTGGAGTAGAAGTGTTTACACTTCCCGTGGTTCGGAGCCCACGTTAAACTGTAGGTGAGAAGATCGCTACGTCTCGTAAGAGATAAAGCACTCTAAGAAGAAGAATATATTATGTGTTTTATTAATTCTAAACTTACTAGATTATTTTAGAAAAGTAGGGGACTCTCGAGCTGGCAACAGGGCAATTTCATTTTGACATTGCTAGAAATCAATCAAATAATATTTCAGAAATGCAACTTAAGAAAAAAAAAACACAGCCTGCTGGATGGCAAATCAATCGTGAATAGTGTAGTGTATACGCTGTTGTACGACCATTTAAAATATATAAAAACACATAGGGCGCTCCATTTGAAAACGCATTTAATATGCCGGTGGGTAAAATTATAGGCGATGTCCAGAATTATCGTCCACTATTTTAAAAGGTATGTACCCGGATTTATTATTTAAAAAAGCTTCAACCGATATTTTTATCAAGAGGCGCACTAAAGTGGTGGGGATACACAATTTCCTTACATCATACATTGACAGCTAAACAGTTAAATTTTCGGCTGGGTGTTTATTTATTTTAAATAGAACGTCCTATATATTATTACATTTTCGGATTTCTTATTTTTTTATCTTTACAACGATGTAGGGTTTTAGGCATCTATCGCTAATAGTTTTGGAAATAATTAACATTCTCTTACATTTTGAAACAATGACCGCCTATCTTTAACAGTTAGTATCTAAAGAACTGCATACAGTTTTTCAAAATTATTTTGCAGTTTACACGAACACAGATAAGTGTCGTACTGTTATAATTTAAATATCTTATACAGGATGTTTCTAATTTACAACCACATTCAATAAAATTCAACTCCTATTATTTCATTTTTTAAATGGAACACCCTGTTTATTTTTAAATTTAAGAGGAGCTTGTCGTTCAATGACCTTAAAACGGATGTGCAGTTTCATATGAGACGTTTTTCGTTTTGAAAATATTTAGAAATTATTAAAAAGCTAATAGAAAACAACAAAAAAGTGGGTAATAAAAAGTAATTATATTTTGTTTTAAAAATATATTATAAAATGTAGGATTTAATGTAGCCAAACCCGCCTAGACCGAAAGGTACAACAGACATCAGGATTAAGAAAGAAAGAAGTAATAATTCTAGTGTTCCTTGATTTCATTGAGTACACTTTGGTGTACTAACTGTCAGGTCTTTGAAAAGTAGTTTGCAAATGCTACCTGCTTCCTAACAACGTCGTTGAATATATATGTCAACGTTCAAGGATTAGGTAATCGGTACTAGGAAAACCTGTTCTTATAATTTGCTACAATTAACATGACCGTATGTAAAAACATGGCCATTTCAGCATTTGTAAATAATAAATGTTTAAACTATTTTCAGGTGCTCAACACAAATTAGCCACACTTATATTATATTATTTGAGGCGGCCGTGGGCTAGAGGTTAGCGCGTTAGACTTCTACGCGGAAGATCCTGGGTTCAATTCCCGGCACCGGAACATCGGATTTTTAACGGCCGTTCCCCCTCGCAAGGCAATGGCAAACCAGCGAGGTACTCTACCTAGTAAATCTCCTCTGCAGAAGACTTCCCGTGGTTGGGACTGTAGGTCTTCTATATCTGTGACACTCTAAAAACGCGCAACACGGGCATAGGAGAGAAAATCGCCACGTCTCGTAAGAGATAAAGCACTCTAAGAAGAAAACATGTATTATTATTTACGGAATATCAACTTTAAATGTCTATAAAATTCTCACAACATTTTCACACCAAATCAACTCTTTTTGTTCTGTGGAAACGCTATTCAAACTTCGTGATAAATATCGAGTTTTAAGTGGCATAAAATGCGTTTTATTTCATATGGATATAAATGCATATTTTTATGAAACATCTTATTATATGTTTACATATAGAAGTTTAATTGTTGCAAAAATCGGCAAACGAAATTGTATAGTTAATTATCCTTCATGCAACAACTTCACTCGTAACTTTTGTCGACCGCACTCTTCACACTGTTGGCTTAGAAAGACAACGTATGGAAACTCTTCATGAAATTCTAGAGCGCAGTTTTCAATATGTCTAGATTGCACGAACTTTATTAAAGCGTGAAATCCATTTTGTACCGTAAATTAATAAGTTTAATATACAGATAACTAGTTTAACAGGAAGTTCATAGTTTGTGTAACTTCAGTCATCAAAAACCAAAAAATGTAGAAAATAGTACGTGAGTGAGACGCATAAAACGCCTCTGACAAACACATTAAAAGAAACAATGCATAAACATGAACTTCAAAGAATAACATTTGTATGTAAAATATGAAAAATTTGGAAATCACCAAAACTGTACTGTTATAGATATCAGCAAAATAACAATCATAATTAAACAACCTACTGTAAACATCCTGTATTATTAAATATCATTTGCGCAGAAACACCTCATACGTAGCCGTATCAATTCTCTAACAATATACAACCAATCTAGTTTACAAAGTGAACATGAAGCCACATTTTATTTCTACTTAGCGCGAATACGGAAAATAAAACATGCAAATCATAAAACCAAAACCTTGCGGTTATAAAGTTTTTATAAAAAGTAATCAACTGCTTTGACGTGGTGCTCATTGTGAGCATTCAATGTATATTGGTGTATTTGAGTCTATTACGTAAATGTTTATAGGATAACTCAATTATTTTCCAATGATTTACATGCACTTTTGCAACCAATTATACTTTATGATAATTTTTAGAATAAGGCAATCAAAGTAAAACTCATGTATATTCAGATGTAGAAAAAGCTAACCTGAAATTTTAACAAACAGACACATTAAAATTAAAAACACCTAATGATTTCCTTGAAAATAAGATTGGGTGGGGAGACCAAACGAGAATAATTCTGAAAACATTTAGAAGAATTCCATTGTGACTATCTAATATATTGATGCATTGTAAGTATTATTTTGGTATTACATTTTACATTTTAGTTCAAATGATTCTGTTTACTGTTAACTTTGTGGTTTAGAGTTTTTTTTTGTTTTAGTTAGCTTTACGATTTTCATTTCTCCTCACTTACATTACTACAACTTAACTGCCCATTCTGGCAATACATTTTAGTTTATTTTGTTTCAGAATTGAATAAGCAATGATAGAATTACTAATTCGATACGTAGTATTAATTGCCCTGAAGATAGTTGAAGCCTTGTGTTTCGTACTGTCTCTCTTACAGTATTTTGAAAAACCTAATAAATGTCCTCCTATAAAAGACGAAATCCTTTTGTACCCTGCTAGTATATTAACTCAAAAAATACGCAACAGGGAGGTGAGTAAATTCGTGATCTGGCACTGGTAAGCGTTTATTAATAATTAAAGTACTTTCAGTACTCTAATCCAATTTACATTTTTGCGCTGCTTTAAAATAATCCTAAGATATTATTTAAAATAAATGAGTTCGGTATAATGATTAATTGGTGATTTTGTAAATAATTAAACTGAATATTTATATTTTCATTACTTCGCTTAGGAGTAACATCAGTGGATGATTACCTCCTTCAATGTCTAGTACCCTAACAACTCATTTGCTTAATACTCATCCAGAGTAGATGTAAAATTCAATTGATTTCAATAAAAAAAAATTGCTTAGCTACTTGTTCTGTAATATTTCCCTTACATTGTTTTAGAAAAAACATTCTTTGTTAAAAATCGTGGGGGGGGGGCATTTAAGTGTCATTCCCACCTCCTTCGAACTCACAGCAATTGCTTGATTTATAAAAACAATTGTATTTTTAAAAAATGAGCACTCAATTCATTTTCTCTGGGATTTTTAATTAAAATAATAGTCGCAATATAGAAATATCGTCAGAATGTAAATTTCCACAATCAAGGCAGCCTGCTTGGCTTTTTTTGCGGAATTAGTAACACCATAATATTTGCAACTGTTAACGATCGAAGATCAAGGTTGATTGTAAATAAAAAGAATCATAATATTGCATAGTTGATATGGCAACTGTAACAATGTGTTATGAAGAATTTCACATTATGTTTTTTTTTGCATCAACATTTTATTAATCCGCTCTAAATAAAGTACAATATACACAATAAATGGTAGATACTTCTTAAACTCAATTAAACCAAACCATCTAATTTTCAGCTTACTAGTGAAAGTGTTATAAGGGCGTATATAGCTCGTGTAAAAGCAGTAAATCCCGTGCTCAATGCTGTAGTAGAAGACAGATTTGATTTAGCAATTAACGAAGCAAAACGAGTTGACCAAATGATACTTAACACAAATGGAAATTTGGAAGAAATAATGCAGAAGTATCCTCTACTTGGCGTGCCTTTAACTGTAAAGGAAAGCATAGCTGTTGAGGGACTAAGTCATTGTGCCGGTAAAATATTACCAGATGGTAAAAAAGCTATGAAAGATGCCGAAATTGTTATATTATGTAAACAAGCAGGGGCCATACCTATATTAGTTTCGAACACTCCCGAAATGTGTGTTAACTATGAAACCAACAATAAAGTTACTGGGAGAACAAATAATCCTTATGACACTAGACGAACTCCAGGAGGTTCTTCAGGAGGAGAAGTATGTATCGACTTTATTCCTGTAAAGCGTATGTA
The DNA here is from genome assembly GCA_014611495.1 of Limonius californicus. Taxonomy (NCBI): domain Eukaryota; kingdom Metazoa; phylum Arthropoda; class Insecta; order Coleoptera; family Elateridae; genus Limonius; species Limonius californicus. The sequence goes on from JABXWE010001210.1 coordinate 18,102, forward strand.
ACATAATTTGTTTGTGAATTTTTACAGGCAGCTCTTTTAGGAGCTGGTGCTTCCGTAATAGGACTAGGATCTGATATATTGGGTTCTTTGAGATTGCCTGCACATTACTGTGGTGTTTGGGGTCACAAACCGAGTTCTAATGCTGTGTCATCTGACGGTCATTATCCAGATTGTAAAGATCGGATTAACTGGAACCAAGTATTTACCTTAGGTCCAATGTGTCGATATGCTGTAGATTTGCCACTGATACTCAATGTATTACTCAAAGAAAATGTCAAACCCCTGCTCCAATTATATAAAGAAGTAAGTAATCAAAAGCAATAAGAAATGTGGTGACTGAAGATGTGTTTGTAGGTCGCCTTATCATATATACAGATTAATTTCATGGAAGATGACGGTGGTTCTCTTATTACCCACACAATAGATAATGAAATTCTTGTTGCTATGAAAAAACTTATATCTCAGATGAAAACGAAGCATGCATGCAGTGTCCAAAAGGTTTGTAGCTACAAAACGTTGATCTAATGTAGATTATTATATTTACTTGAACTTATGTTTAGCTGCGAATGGAAACATTTAAATATTCTTCAGAACTGTCTTTTACGAAAATATTAAGCATAGAGGATGTTGAAGTCGTATTCGAAGACAAAAATTCTTTCGGCGAGTTGTTAAGATATATAACGTGCAAATCTAATTCAGTATTTTCTACCATACTTACCGGAATGTTCAAAAGGGTATCGAGACTATTACCTAAAACTGTTGTTCCGCACTGCAACCAAATAATAACTCATATGAAATCAGACTTATGTAGAATACTTGGTACAAACGGAGTTTTGATTTATCCTTCTCACCCTAAAACTGCCCACATTCATGGACAGATTTACGGACGAATTTTTGATTATAGTTACTTGGGCATTTTTAATTGTTTAGAACTGCCCGTAACGAATTGTCCGCTAGGATTAAATTCCAACGGTTTACCATTCGGAATACAGGTAATATTTTAAATGTTTTACATACATACGCAATACTTGTATTTTTATGTTGCAGATTGTGGCGGGACCAAATAACGACAGATTAACAATAGCGGTAGCTCAAGAAATAGAGCGAATGTTTGGTGGTTGGATTCCACCACCTTGTACACCCTAAAAGCAAGAATAGTCAGAAAAATAACAAACAAGACATTATTTGTAGTAATGTAAAATATATTAATTTAAAGGCAAACAAATATAACTTTGCTTAAATGTCAATATTTAAGAACAACATTATACGGTATTACAGCAGAACCAACAGAAACAGTTCTTTTTCAATTTTTTTTTTCAATACTGTTGTATTACATTGAATCGTTTCATGTTTTAGAATTGTCTCATTTATTTCTGTGTGCTCAGATACTGTTCATAACTATCATCAATACACCCTGATGACCAAAACGATCCAACGCACGATGTATGCAGAGCAGTGCGGAAGCTGTTCTAGATCATTTGGTCACCACCACTTGCTCGTCACCGATTGCTCTATTTGCCATTGCTCGCTGGGAGCGGTACATCAACTATCGACTTATAGTGTTTTGTGTTTGATAAGAAATTGAAAGATATGCAATTATATATTTAATCTACATAAACTATATATGCACAAGGTTTGACACCCTTACAGATAATAATATTTTTAAAATCTGTAGTTCACGAGTCTCTATTAGTTTACACGTATCGGTATCATATTACGGTTGCACTACCGTACTAAGAAAACACACAAAAACACACACCATACACCAGGCAAGGCAAGCACGGATATGCAACCAATAAGGCAACCTGCAGAGTAGGGCCCTTTGGCTACCATTACGATACTGAAGCAGTCCAACATGTTCAAAAATTCACTAGAGACTGCTGTTCCCGTACAGTTTACATTAATAGGGATCCTGGAGTGAAAAAAAACACACCTTCCTCTTAAAATGCAACAAAACCTAATAAGTGGTTAAATTTATAACATTATTGAAATATATAAAATAGGTAGAAATTCATATACAGACACAATTTTTTGTGCTATTTATATGCCCCATACTACCACACTTGCCATAATCCTTAAATTTATCGACTTTTCTGAAACCTAAATTGTCAACGCGTTCTTTTGAATTGAAATCTTATACATGTACTTCTATAAAAATATCCTATGATATGGACACTGGATTGTAGACAAAGCGAACATATTTGTTTAAATAAAAATTTTTAAGAACTGCTGTTTCCTATAATTTAAAATTTAACACCTACTTCATATTTACAATAGTTGCAAAACTTACTAAGAATCCAGAAAATGGTACTTCGTCGCCGAAAAAATACGATTCGATTATTTTCTAAATAAAATCACAAATTGAACTAAATCCCAATTAATATTAAAACAATTTTCAAAAAATAAATGCTTTGCTTAATGGAAATAATATTAATTGTGTTAAACGATAGTATTAATAACAAATGCAGATTGTTTTAGTTTTACTTAGCAATTTGTAATATACTCGGTGGCCTAGTAATGATCAATTTTTCAACATACTAAACTTCTTCTTCTTCGAGTGCTTTTACGATACGTTGCGATCTTCTCTCTGTGCATTTATTGCGTGTTTTTACAGTGATAGTGACATAAGTAAGGAACCTGGAGATTAATAAGGTACGGTCTATCTACTGCGCAGTCCGCACGCGGAGTACGCGTTGCGTCGCGTTTACTACGTGCGCTTGCAGACTCCGCATATGTGGTGGTCTATTCAGAATGCGTACTGCGCAATACAATTTATTTTATTATTTAATAACTATTTCATTTATTAGTTTTGTCTGGAGTGTTGTTGGATGTAGGTGTGTGCTATGGAGAAGAGAAATGCATTGCTATGTTTGCTACTAGAAGAAGAGGAAGAAGATGATGATTTTGTATTGCTATCAACACTCGATGACAGAGGAGACATTCGTAGTCTATTTAAAAGGAGAAGAACTGAAGGAACCTTTAAAGTTTTAATTGAAAACCATTTAAAAGATAACGAACAAAAGTTTAAGGAATATTTTAGATTGAGTAAAATGCAATTTCAGGAAGTTTTCAATCTCATAGCGCCTCTAATAGAAAAGCAGCCAAATAGCTTTATGCCACAACCAATAAGTGCATATGAAAAACTAGCTTTGACTCTTAGGTAAGTAAACAATATTTTGTCATTATGTAGTATTTATTTAAAAAATGTGGTTACATGTTAAATATTAAGAAGGTAATTAAAACTTTCTGGGCTATGTAAACTTGTCTCATTAGATATGGCATCCAAACTTGACTGACTCTCAGAATTGTCGCCTCTAGGTATGGTACTTTGTTGATAAGAATGGCTTGGCTCCCGGTACTGTAAAATAGTTTGCTAATAAGAATGGTTTGGCTGCTGGTTCTGTGAAATGGCACGATATTCTAAGTCAGTGACAATTTGGCAAATTTTGGCTTTTGCCTCCACTGCTAGGTTTGGAGGAAAAGTCATTACAGTTTGAGCCATACTCTGAAAAAACGTCATTATGGGGTTCGTTTCAGGTGCAGGGACAGATGCAGATGGAGCTGACAATAATTCACGAAATAATTTATTTCTCTCTTTGCCTCTGTTCTCTATAACTGCAATAACACGGTCAGTATTTCTCTTCTTGTTTGCGCCTTTCATTGGTGATTCAGACTCTTCTAATAACGATCTTTTTCGATTACTATTTTCTTCTTGTGATTCTTCCTGTTCAGTTTCATCTATAGCAGCTACTGTTTCTTCATTTACTGTTTCTTGATCATTTTCATGAAGTTGGTCAGAGACCGGAGACCCAATGCCAGAAACATCAGTAAAAGACCTATGTAGAAAAATTATATAAATTACCATTGTATGAAGGCCACATTTTTGAAAACCTTACGCTTTTTCATTTGGAACTTTTCTTAGGAATGACATGTGATCTAAATACTCCCACGTTGTTCCCTTGCTGCTTGCAGCGGTACCAGTTGGTTTCTTTGTTGTTAGTTTAAGTTTCCTGTTGTATAAATCTCTTAATGTTCGCCATCTTGTTTTGCAGTCTTGGACTAAAATGAGACTTTATTTTATTTTCAGATATCTGGCAACAGGAGAGTCTTTTCGTTTATTAGCATTTGCTTATAGAATTTCACATAACCACATAAGTTTAATAGTCAAAGAAGTACTAGCAGCAATATGCAAGAAGCTGGTACCTATTTATTTACCAGTTCCCACAACAGAGAGCATGAGGCTTTAATGAAATATGGAATTTTCCTAATTGTTGCGGAACAATAGATGGAAAACATTGTCGTATAATATGTCCAAATAATACGGGTTCGATGTATTTTAATTATAAATCGTATTTTTCCATTGTATTGCTAGCAATAGTTGACGCTAACTATAAATTCATATGTGTAGATGTGGGTTCGTATGGAAAAGAAGGCGACAGTGGCATATTTAAAAAGTCAAAGCTTTATGTGTTTTTGTCAAGCGAAGATTATTGCATTCCAGCAGAAGCATCCTTGCCAAACAGTAATACAGTTTCGCCACGTGTTATTATAGGGGATGAAGCTTTTCCGCTTTCAAAACATTTGTTACGTCCTTATCCAAAAGATCAAACTTCCGATAATCAGAAACGTATCTTCAATTACAGGCTATGTAGAGCAAGAAGAATTGTAGAAAATGCCTTTGGAATTTTGTGTCAAACTTTTAGAATATTCTTTACACCTATTGCTATTAAACCGGATACAGCTGAGTTGTTAATTATAGTGTGTTGTTGTTTGCATAATTTGCTAAGAAACTCAACCTGTGTTGGAACTGCAAGTGAAGAAGAACCTGACATAACTCTTCCAACTGAAAATATGGCACCTTTAAATAAAACTGGAGGAAATGCGTCATTACAGGCATTTAGAACACGTGATGAATTTAAGAACTACTTTTGTAGCAGACAAGGAAGTGTCCATTGGCAAGAGCAATCAATAAATCGAACAGACACAAAATAAAAATGTAAATATGTTTTTCATAAATATAAAAATTATAACTTACCGCTTCTATTAATAATTTCAGCAATTTCCCGCCATATATTATCTCGTACCACATTATCCTTGTACGTTTTTTGAGAGGCATCATATAACGCAGGATGTCGAGACACGCTATCTATTAGAATTTCGTCCTGCTCTTTTGAGAATTTGCAAAAATTTTTCTGAGTTGTCATAATAGTTTCTTTTTTTTTTTAAATTTAAATAATTCAAAATCACGTCCTTTTCTCACGGAAGTTTGTTTACAACTGCTGCGGACCAGTCGTCGAAATCGCCCCGCGGTCAATGGCGACGGACGTGCGCAACGGACGATTGTGTTGCGCGTGCGGAGTGCACTATACGTAGAACAGCCGCATTTAATAAACACACTATGCAATCCATGCGGACTCCGCATTGCGTAATTCGCGTGCGGACTGCGCAGTAGATAGACCGTACCTTAACGTGGGTTCCGAACTACGAAAAATGTAAACAATTCTTTTCCAGAAAAAATCTACTACGCACAATACTCACTGGTTTGCCATTGCCTCGTTGAACGTGCTACCTCTACCGCCTCCATACAAACAAATGTTTTTTCAGAAATTAATTTTATGTCTTTTTAATTGTCTACTAATTATAGTAATTATCGTTTATCTAGTCTTCGTAAAATGTAACTGTATTTTTAACACAATTTTATAATTGGTATTTATTTATCATATATATTTTTATTGTATATTTAAAGACAATTTTTTTTAGTTTTTGATTTTTAAAGGTTTTGAAAACACATTATTTAGAAAAACATACTATCGGTAATTTTTAGAGACTAAAAGAATACATGTGTTCACATTTCTAAAAATTTTATAATATCACTGACTAATGTCACTGTGTCACCGTCACTAGCCTGTACTACAAGGGTGTCATGCGTTTACTAAAACGCATTCGACGTGTGCGACCACATTTGGCAGCCTCCGGCAAATGGCACCTTTTACATGACAATGCTCCTGTGCATTCTGCCTTCATTGTGAAGACGTTTTTGGCGACAAGAAATGTCCCAGTCTTAGAACATCTTCCCTATTCGCCGGATCTGTCTCCAGCGGACTTGAATATTGAATATTTAATAACTCAACTAAAATCGTGCAGTAGATATCTAGAAATGTCTGCCACAACCATTTAAATGATATTTACATCTCAATTTATGGCAAAATTCTGAAAAAAGCGCTGTATTCTAATGGGCGCGCTTAACTAGCGTATGACCACTATTTTGTGGGCGGTCCGGCAATGAGCAGGCCTGGTAGGTATACGTGGCCTTGGTAGAAGTCGAGGGAGATTACTTCGAAGGACGCTAGAGGTATTTTCACCTATGGCTATCTCACATGCTTTGTATTTGATCAATCCCGTTATATATTTGTCCGACCTCGTGTGGCCTGTTTCAGTTAAATACTGCATCAGCCGAAGCAATAAATTATATGAAGTGGTATTTGATACAAACTGTCTACATTACTATGGAAATGATATTATTTACTTGTCTGCCAAACAGTAAAGCACCTTAAAGTTGATTTCTCTGCTTTAGCTTATTGACAGTGTTGATAATGTTTACTTTTACAACGCGAGAGTACGCCGATATCCATTACATGTACGGTTTTTGTGAGGGAAACTATGTAGCAGCTGCTCGAGAATATGGGTTGAGATTTCCAAATCGGTGACTATCAGACCGACGAGTTCTCCAGCGAGTGTACAACCACCTACGTGAACACGGAACTTTCCAGAAACCGTCGACTGAGCGTCTAATACAGCAAGTACTAGACAATGAAGAAAACATAATGCGAGAAATTGATAATAATCCCAGCTCTTCTGTTCTTCGTTTATCTGCACAAGTTAAGGTACCACGAGTGCGAGTTTAGAGAACATTAAAACGTCATGGTTTATATCCATTTCATGTCCAGCCTGTTCAAGCCCTCTGACCTACAGATTTCGTTACTCGGATGGAATTTTGCGGCTAGATCATTTAAAATCGAAACCTACGTAATATAATTTAATTCACGTATGAGACAACATTTACAAGAAATGGATTAATGAACAGAAAGAACACTATTTTGAAAGCGGTTTACTTTAGGGCATAACTTTATTAGAATTTTTATACTAACTATATTTGATCAGAAGATTACGTACCCGAAGTAGTGACCTCACATCGTGAAACACCCTGTATAATATCATAATACAATTTACGCTAGAATTTCCAGACACATACAGATGTCCGTTAGCTTTACCTTTTTATTACTTACCCGTAACATTTCTCCTTCTTTCGAGTTGTATTTGAGATTATCTAAAAATACCTGAACTGTTGCTTCAATATTTCAGGTTCTATTAAAAGATGAGGCGAAGCCGTTATAGGTGCATACGAGCCGAATGATAATGATTCAAAGGAAAATAGAGATGAATTCTACGAAAAACTCGAACATACGTTAGGAAGATTAGGAAAGAAGATGTATAAAACATCAGCACGAGGAGATTCATAAATTCAAATGGGAACAAAAGATCAGAAGCCTCAAATTCATCATTGACTATTGCATCGCAAGACAAAATACTCGCATTTTTATACACGACATAAGAGTAAACCGTGGAGCAGAGTACGGTACAGACCATTTCCTATTACAAACAACAATACGTTTCCCGATCGGCATAAAAATAAGATAAATGAAAAGTATGACCCAAGTCCAAACTACGACAAAAGTAAACCAAGGAGAGTAAATGTTGATGGCTTAAATAATGATTCAACACAATTTCTGTAAAAATTAAAACTTAACCAAAAGAAAACCAAATACCAGAACACGTATTTGTGAAATAACTGTATAAACAGATAAAGGGTGCCATTCTAGAAACTGCATGCGAAACTTAAGGTAAACTGCAGAATATAAAACAAAAAGGCACAGCTACTGGTGGAATGAACATGGGAAAAATTAATTAAAGAGAAAAAGCAAATGTATAATATATGGTTGATAACACATGATGTTGAGCACAAAGAAGCTTATCAACAGATGGGCCGACAAGTAAAGAGAGAAGTAACCGAGGCAAAAAAATGAAGCCTGGGACGTAATATGTGAGCATATTGGACAACAACAAGGTAGAACAAGAAGTACGGCGAACTCTGAAAAGCCTAAGAACGAATACACAGGAAATAAATATACTCCAGCCTATCGACATACACCGTTGGGAAAATTATTATGAAGAACTACTAATAGAAAAAAGAAAAGAATATTTTAATGAAAAGAAAGAACAAAAAAGATTAGAACCACCTACTTTAGAACCTGTAACAGTAAAGGAAATAAAGAAAGCCTTGCAATCAACAAAAAATGGAAGAGCTCCAGGACCTGAAGCAGCGCATGTAAAAAATGAGCCAGAGGCATTGTTATAACTTATAACTATACTATTTAACAAGTGTTTAGAACAACAGGAAATCTCAGAGGAATAAAAGGTAGCTTACGTTTTTAACATCTATAAAAAGGACGAGCTGGAATCTATGGGAAAATTGTGTGGAAAAATAATTAAAGAAAAAATCGAAAACGAATTTGAAGATCAAGAAGAGTAAAGTAGATTCCGGGCAGATTGCTCTTGCATAGACAATATCTTTTGCATTAAACAAGTAATAGTGAAAAGACCAGTGCGAGGCAGGGAAACGCATACAAGTTCTGTAGACCTGCAAAAAGCTTATGACAGTGTACCACTTCTTAAACTCTGGGTAGGACTGGCAAAAACTCATACGCCCTTCTTGGAACGGTTAAAGCTTTGTACAAGGATATGTCATCATGGTGGAAAAGTGATGACAGAAATGTGAACTAATTTAGCTTTACACGGTTTATGGTTTTCTTATTAGCCCAGCTTATGTGCATTACTTTTTATCGTTCTCTATTTTAATATCCACTTGTTTAAACAAAACAATATGAAACTGAAAGGTTTTCTCTATTTTAATATCGACTTGTTTAAACAAAACAATATGAAACTGAAAGGTTATCGTCCCCTGGCTACAACATCGTATCGTTCTTACTTATGAAACTTTGTCATGTCTTCCCACAACCGATTAGTATTTAGCAAGAAGATGACACGGACATTCAATACTGCTGAATTTAATAAACTTCCATTTTTACGCTGATTTTTTTTCCGAAGGTTCGCGCAGTGCTCCTTTTTCCGATATTTTAGATAAACCTTGTACATATAGTTACAATTATTTCCATTCCATTTTACTACACTTTTTTAGGTTTTTAAATTTATCTGAAAGATAAAAATTATAATTCATTTATTTTGTGTGACGGTAGTGTATGTATATGTACATACGTAGGTACATATGTGTAAATGCGTGCTCTTAGATTAGGTCGTGGTAATAACTGTGTCAATGTTTTGAAGTTCAAGTCCAATAACGCAGAAATATCTCATCTAGGGTCAAGGTACCGATAACTTCACGCCGGTGAAACTGTAAAGAAAAAGATAAATTCAATGTTGTTTCTAAGCAAGAAAAATAAAGACAGGGAGAGAGAAAAAGGGGGTGCACATATCATTATATTGTTTTGTATAACAAAGACTTTGTAATGTGATAACGATCTGAAAGACCTACAACACTCAGTTTCAGAACATTTTAAGTTTGGGGACCTATTACATAATTGTCTCCAGAACAAATGTACAAGCTGTACATCATTGTAACGCTATTTTTAGATAAAATTAAAATATTCAAGAAAAACTATGGCGATTTATTAAAATTAGAAGTTGATATCACTTCCGAGTATAGCAGAAGTGAGACGGACTCACTGTAATCACATTCATTTTGCTTCTACGGGGAGGGGTTTCAAATCGTTCTAGCCTGACGCTAATAACGAAAGATAGAGCTTTAATAATACAGAAATAGAAGTTAATGGCAGCCTTACAGAAAAAGTAACAAACTGGGTGTACCTTGGTCAATTACTTACGATCGATAACGAAAACCAAACGGCGGAAACAGACAGAATTACTAGGTTGGGATGGGCGACATACGAAAAATTAAGAGATGTGATAGAAATGAAAATACCAAAGCAATCGAAAACGGAGCTATACCAGTGTATCTTACCAGCTGTAACATACAGTGTTAAAACTTGAACTTTTACTAAAAACATAATTTAAAAGCTTAGGGTAAATCAGAAGGCTATTGAAAGACGAAAGTTGAACAACTGGTTTTATTAGTCGCTGAACTAAAGTGATAAAAATAGTTGTAGCAATTGCAGTTTCTTCTGGTACCGATGAACAGATTTTACATAACCATCATCCTCTATCAAGCGTCTACAAGGTGAGTTCCAAGAAATATTCAATGGAAAATTCTTCGTTATGAATAACACAATTTTTATACGGCGTTGCAATAGCTGATGAGACATGAATTCATTATTGCGATCCGGGAAAAAAATAAGAATTCATGCAATGGAAACAAAGAATCTCCACCGATATTTTCTTGTTTATCATCGACAAACCAAATAATGTCGTGAATGTTTGAGTTGTTAACTCAATTCTTTTAATAAATTACTTACAGCTATCACTGGTGAATACTATACCGAGATTATACGTAAACAATGTAAGCAAATAATGGAGAAACATCGTTGTAAGTTAACTCGCGGAATGTAACAGCTTCATGACAACGCCTCCACGCACATGTCTAAAATTGCAGTTGCAGCCATTCGTGAATATGGATTTTCCGAGATCAGTAATACATCGGTAACAAGCCCTTAGCAATTTTTTCTTATTTAGGAATCTAAACAATTAAAAAGCAGAAGATATCTGGACCACTTTGAAGTAGAAGCAACTCTCTCTAAAATACGCTGAAAGTATTTGTAGCTTTTCTCATATGCTCTAGTAGTACTATATACCCAAAATTAGTTAGTATGTCTGCTTGCTCCCATTGTTCAAACCAACCCCTATAAAGATTATTATTGGCAATATAGAAAACTCCAGGCTAAGTATATCGCTTATTTTTACTTTCCCTACTCCCCAGTGTAGTAATATATTCTGATCACGAATATTATTAGTAATGCGATTTTGACAGAAATACACCTCCCGGAATCCAAAACAATTTTACGAAATTTCCGGCTTTGTGGATGTGGGTAGGTATGTGTATGTGTGTATGTATGTACTGTTCTGTATCCCAAAAACTATAGGCCTATTCTTGTCAAGCTGAGATACAACGAAAAGTCATGGGATCAAATTTCTTTTGGAATCTACCCAAAACTGGCTTAGTCATGGTTTTCGATGTATTTTTTCCAAACTAATAGTAGGAAATTTCATAGGACATCTGAATTCAAATCGAATAATGTTTTGCAGAACTTTCTAGCTTCAAAACTAAGGCTACTACAATTTTGAATATTTCATTAATGTCTGTTTACTCAAAAACCATTTATCAATTATTGCAAAATATTTTTGTAAAGAAGCCAATTGAAAAATAGCGCGCTTCCAAAAGCTTTTAAATAAAAAGTATTTTTCAAATACGACTGTAAAGAATTTGATTACATTTTGTGACGTAATACAGCCAACAAAAATACAACAAACTCATGATATTAGAACTATCACCCTCCCCTCCCAAGGTTTTACGTTAAAACTGCCGCTATGGCTATTTCAACCTCTAAAATATACTTTCCAACTCCTAAATAGTGAGAATATCTATAACTGATATTTTTCATTTCCCATTTTAAAAAATTAGATAAAGATCACCCTGATGAAAGATGAGCTTATCACCCATTACAATAATTTGGAAAATATAAGCTTTCATAGTTTGTGACTATTGTAACTGATTGAACACTGAAGTATTCATAAATATAATTAAATAAAAACTTTAGTAAATATGAAGAGGCAACTTCAAGTTTGGGAAAGTTCTAAGCGAACTGTTTAGTTCAGTTTGTCTATCTCTATAACATTATAAACATATTCAACGCCCCCTTATTCTAGTATGCGTCGCCATTGCGTCCTTCGTCTCCCTTGTGGCCCTGAATATGTCCATATTTTTAAGTTTTGTTCTTTATCTCTCTTTACGGTTCTTTGGCTCTCACAACACGGTGGCCTTCTTTCCTATGCCTGTGGTGTGCCTGTAAAACAATGTACGCAAGTATAAGGAACTTATTTTTGAACACGGACTTCGAACCGCAAGAAGAAAAAAGGTACACGGCGGTTTTCCATTGCCTTCCCATCGAAACGGCTATGTAAAAAATCCGATGAATCCTAAATAGTCTAAATTTTATGTTTGTTAGCGTTATTATGTTTAGATAAACAGCTCTTATCTCAATTATGTAATCTCTATTAACACATTAAATACCATCTTAATATACACACTATTTTTATTGAAATATGGAATATAATTCTGCATGTGTAAAAGAGGTTACTAAATTTTAAGCGATGTTGATGTAATTACAATACGCAATCTTCTGATATCAGTTTAACAGAAGTCTGTAACCTTGCAAACACTAAAGTACTAATCTTAAAAGATTATAGCATTGATTTTCACTTCAACTTTCATCGACACATAGTAAAAATGATACTATTCCTGTTTAAAACAAACGCACAACTAAGTGCTATGTGCAAGGCGTCACAAAACATTACAAAGATCAAATGCGCTGAAAATTTCAGATTCTACAATTCTTGTGTGAAAGTCTTAAACAACTGGAACCAGATAAACAGCCAAAACAGCAACTAAATTTAACAAACTCCGAAGCTGTTATCCGACTTGTGTTATGCAAGTTTCCAGCAGTGCTTCTGGATAGTCAACTAGAAACTCTAACTATTCGGAAGTAGGACATCTAGATTTAACAGATATTTACTAAACTAAACTAAAACTAACAAGTAATATAAAAATTATATATTACGGATTACAAAATCGTAACAAAAGAAAACATTAATTTAAATAAAATATTATACGAGGTTGTTCAACTGAAACCCATCTTTGATCAACTTAGCCTGCTGTCCTAAAATTTCAGAATTTGTTGGTGCGAGTGTAGGATCTGTCCATAGCATTGTTCGTAATCTGGGTTACAGCAAAGTTTGTTCGCAATAGATTCCTCATCTCTTGTCCAAATGAACAAAAATGTTTGCGAATGGGCTTATCTCTGCAATACCTCACAAACTATAGGCAAAATTGTGATGACTTTCTTCTATAAATAGTTGCTGGTGAAGAAACTTGGTGCCATTACTACAATGCGATTCAGTAAGTTGTCGTCGATGCAGTGGAAACATTCTAGTTCATCAACACCGAAGAAGTTTAAAGCACAACCTTCTACAGGCAAGGTGCTGTTAACATTTTTTTAGACCATGAAGGACCCATGTTGATAGAGCTTAAGGAACCTGGAGTAAATTTCAGTGCAAATCTGTACAATGAAACTTTGAACAAGCTTCATCGAGCAATAAGACGGAAACGTCCAGGAAAACTTACGCGTGGGGTCATTTTGCTGCACGACAATGCTAGGCCTCATGATGCTAATGTGGTAAAAGAAAATCTTGAACGATGAAATGGAGGGTTTTATAGCATCCACCCTATAGCCTGGATCTATGGCTTTGCGATTTCCATATTTTTGGACCGCTGAAAAGGGCGTTGAAAGGTCGGCATTTTGAATCTGACGCAGAAGTACAAATAGCTGTGAAAGACTTCTTCAATCAGCAGCAACAAGAATTCTATGATTCTTCTTCTTGTAACGAAACGTCGCGACTCGACGTTTTAGCTGTCATAATTTTCTATATTTAAGGAAGAAAAGTAATTTACAATATTTTCTTCCAATAATTTAAGTACTATTATAACAAAAATAATTCCTTCGACATTTTTCTTATGAAGCCAAGAAAACGTACCTACTGTATTTTTCCCGATATGAGATTTTTCCGAAGATATACATTTTTCTGAAATGTTGACAATATGTCATTTACTTGTTTAACGCTATTGAAGTAATTAAAAATATCGGTGAAATATGCCAATTTAACATTTTACAAAAACATCTGTACCTTCATTTTGGAAAAACGGCAACAATTAATTCCTACGTTCTGAAATTTGGTACAGTTTTATCCCTGGATAACCATTTTATTTCAGTATGCAAATGCTAAATTTCTTGCTGAACTTCCAAACATATACACAGTTTGATGAGAAGGCATATTTGTGAAGGTTTTCACTTGTAATTTACCACTTTTATAACTTGGTCTCGTACAGATTTTAACGATGCCGGTAATGTTTTTGAAACTAGCGATTTTCTGTGCAGAAAACAGCGATTCAATCAAAAATACTGTTGTATTGATAAAAATGGACAATATTGAGACTTTCCACTTCCAGCGTTGTATTCCTACGAAGATTATCTGTTTACCAGGTTAATAAATTAATGCCTAATTTTATTGGATCTCAACAGTATTGTATGAACACATACAGAATACTAACATGTCTTTGTGAATTTCTTATTGTTTTCCAATTTGTTAATATATTTTTGCGAAGTCCTAAAATGATATGTTTGTAGTTCTCAGTTGCAAACTGTTGATTACAGAAAGACAACATAATTAAATCTTGTCTATTTGTAAACGATGTTCTGCAGAAGACTTGAAACAAGTTCGTGGAATACTAGTGTTCCGAGGAACACCGGTTAAGAACCACTGCTATACCTAATGATTTGGAAGCAGCGGTGCACGAAATAGATTAATGTTAAAGCAAATTATACTAATAATTAAAAAGTTTCTAAACTTCATGCATCGTTTTTCTATTTCATTCGCAGAACGTTTCAAATGAACCACTTACATCGCTAATACATACATGCATGAAAATAAAATTAATCTTTACAAGAGTACAGAAATTTTTTCGATGTGGTGTTTGTAATTTCTTACTACTACTAATAGTTTTCACCATTTATGGTTGACCGAAAACACCCACTCGTTATTTAATGTTTCTTGTTCATTCAAACGTATAAAGGATAAGTCAGGTACCAGTACATTCAATTTCAAAGGTGAGCGGGAACGTGGCGTTTATTACGTGTTTCCACACAACGCGCAGCATCAGAGGGAAGGGAACAAAAATTCTGGTCAATAAAGCTACCATTATGAGTACTTCGCCTAGATTCGTCAATATTGTGTTACAAAAATAATGTGACCTTTGAAACGCAAAATTTTAGCTGATTGGCCCAATTTTCAATGTAAGTGTAAGTTAACACAATTTTCTAGAGTATTTTAAGAATTCATGTTGAACGTCCTTCATTCATTCAATTTGACATTATCAGCCGGCTTTTATCAACAATCCTTTTCACTTTCATATCGCATCTATAATTAAGGAAAAAATTTATTAAACGTTTTCTAATAATTACGTGTTTTCAAGGTCATACACATAATTTCCATGCGAACATTATTAAAAATTTTTTTTTTTATTTTGGTAATAAATTAGAACGATTTTGAAATATTTTTAGATTAACGCTGTTGATAATATTGCTTCATCTGCTTTAATCTGTAATGTGATGGTATATAATTATGTTCTAATGAAACAATTAAAGATCCTCCTACAGCGAATTATTGATTACACGTTAACAGTAGAGTTTCAATACTCATTGTTTATATTAAAAAAATGTTTCGATTATATGAGAGAAGGGCGATAAACACAACATTTTTATCATATTGTATTACTAAATTTCCCTTAATTACACATCGACTAGTTACGTTTTAGTAGTAACGATGGCTCATTTCCAATAACAAAACAGTTTTCAACTGGATACGATACTTAGTCACATCTCTATTTTAAAATTGCGCACATTTCCTGCTTAGTACATATTTGTAATTACGCCAGTGAATTACCATCGAAACGTAACGAAAATGATGCATTTTCATAGCAATGTTAATTATTCGTTTCAAACGGGTACAGGAAACATCAGTTATATTCATATGATTTTAACAAATGCAGTTGTCATATACGCACTACAAATGGCTGCTATTTTCTACATGCACTCTTCACTAATTTACTGGTGCAATTACGGTGCACGCCGCGTATTAGAATTGCACATAGTGTTATCATTCCGGTATAGTGAACACTTTAGAGAAGAACGGGCCGGACGTATATAACTACATAGGAAAAACATCGTTTATAGTAGTCATGACTTTATGTTATCAATTTTTTCTTAAGATTATTTTTGTCCACGAGCAATAACCTCGGTTGTATGCATTTTTTGTTTGTCTTTTCAAGCTGGATTGGTACCGAACCTCTCTCTCTCTCTCTCTCTCTCCTTCTGTATCTCATAAGTTAACAGCCTACAGGCTGGTTGGCAGCAGCTAACTTAGTTGTAACCCTTTGTAATGGCTGACGTAAAAAGGAGAAATGATCTAAGCTTAACAGAAATAATTTAACCTTTTGATAAGTCGCCGAAAACAAACCAGCGGAATACAGCAGCATAATAAACTCTTCGCAATCAGTTTTGAGTAAAATTTAAGAAAAACATGTTAAAATAGAAGACCTTGCAAAGACAAATGACAATTTAAACACTAAAAGAAATCGCATTGGACGATCAAGTAGAATCTGCACTGTAATTCTGGTTTGACCGTGAACATGATGCACCAGAAAGTAGAAGAACTTGCGAAGAAAGGAAAATAAAAAGAAGATTTTGTTACAGCGGAAGGATGGTTTCGCCATTTATTATTATCCATCGGTTATTGTTATCAATCCCCGAGTCGCGATGTGCTCACATTAAGCGGCGTGCACTGTAATACATAAAAACATATAGCAGTAAATGAGAATCATTATCATACACAGGAATAATTTTGTGGGGGATACCAGAGAACGCAGTTCCCAAGTCTTTTTTCAAAATGGTATCACGAAGAAACTCATCTTTCAATATAATCATAATTAATAATAAAAAACGTCTACATGTAAGATAAATTAATTTTGCTAAATGTACGGCTTTATGCCAATTACGGTTTAAAAATACATAAACAATTTAACTGCCATTCACATATTCCTGCATATTATACAAAGACACCTTTTACGATACACACTCCTCTATCTTATTCCACATCCTCTCCTCCCCACCATCTTGCATACGACCGAATGTGAACGGATAACCTCGCCATACATGTAACTCATATTGACAACATCAATTGGCTAGATATAAATTATCTTCTTCTTCACGTGCGTTATCCGTTCCGTATGTTCGCGATCAGTAAGGCAATCTGGACTTTGTTGACGGCTGTTCGGAAGAGGTCTGTCGTTGTCATTGAGAACCAAATTCTTAGATTCCTCAGCCAGGAGATGCCCCTGCGTCCGGGTCCTCTCTTTCCTAGCACCTTACCTTGTAGTATCCATTGAAGTATCCCATAGCGTAGTTCATTTCTCATGAGATGTCCAAAATATTGCAACTTTCTGATTTTTATGGTTTTTACGATTTCGGTTGTTTTATCCATTCTTTGCAGTACTTCAACGTTCGTCACATAGACAACCCAAGATATTCTCAATATTCACCTGTAGGTCCACATCTCATAAGCCTCGAGTTTCTTCATTGATACTTCCGTCAGCGTCCAGGTCTCAGCTCCATACAACAGGACAGAGAATACATAATACTCGAACTTTGGTATTTAAATTAAAATCTCGAGTCTTAAACACTTTATACATGTTAACAAATGTTGTTCTGGCTTTCTTAATCCTGCATTTAATTTCTTTAGAGTGGTTCCATTGACGATTGATCGATGTGCCTAGGTATGCCATTGATGTTACTCTTTCGATTGGTTGGGAGTTTACTATTAAGGGTTCGGGTAGAATTGTATTTCTGCTGATAACCATGTATTTTGTTTTTTGTATGTTCAGTTCAAGTCCGTACCGTCGACTGATCATTTCAATGTTTGACATGAGTTCTCTTAAACCTTCGAAGCTGTCCACGAATATGATCCGCATATCTAATGTTATTCATTCTCATTCTGTTTAATAATATACCAGCATCTATGTCTTGCATAGATTCGTTAAATATTCGTTCGGAGTAAACATTGAATAGCAGGGGTGACAAAACACATCCCTGCCGTACGCCTCGTTTTATCTCTACCTCGTCTGAATTATCTCCATCTACTGTAATATATGCGGATTGATTCCAGTAGAGGTTAGTTATAATTTGTAGATCTTTGCCATCTATGCCAATTTTTTCCAAAACATTAAGAAGTTTGTCGTGTTTAACTCTATCAAATGCTTTATGACAGTCTATAAAGCAAGCGTAAATATCGACATTCACATCTCTGCAACGTTGAAACAGAACTTGTGCTGCAAAGAGAACCTCTCTCGTACCCAAGGCGTTGCGAAATCCCAATTACGTTTCACTTAGCTGCTCTTCACAGAGTTTGAAAATACGTCTGTGTATTATTTTCAGGAAGATTTTGAGAAGATATGACATGATGCTAATAGTGCGGTAATCAGCACAGTGTTTAGCGCTAAATTTCTTTGGTTTGGCGATGAAAGCTGATTTGAGCCATTCTCTGGGTACTTTTCCTGAATCGTATATATGATTAAAGATGCTAGTTATCCATGTTGTAGCATTATCGTCAAGAAGTTTTAGAATTTCGGATTGGATTCCATCTGGACATGGCATTTTTCTGTATTTCATATGACTTATTGTTACACGTACTTCGTCCTCTGTTATATATTGTCCACTTAACATGTTATTTGTTTCGGATCGCCCCTCTGTTCATCATTGAAAAGGTTTGTAATGCAGTCTTTCCATTTTTCTATTCTTGCCCTTTTATCTATAATGATATTTCCTTCCTTCTATCTATCAAGCGTCCAATTGTTTTGCATTTAACCGTATCTGCCGCTTCTTTGATCTTACGATGCATGTTAAAGTGGTCGTGTTTCTTTTCTAAAGTCTCAATTTTCCTGCATTGTTCTTCTAACCATTTTTCCTTAGCTATTCTTATCTCTTTCCGAATATTTCTTTGTATTTCTCTATATTTTTCTATGTTAGTTCCCTTATATCTCCTTCTCTCATCGATCATATACAGAATCTCATCAGTCATCCATTGATGTTTTTTAGGCTTAGTTGGTTTCAAATAGTCTTTTGTGAATTTCTTCCATTGTTACTGTGAATTCTGCCAGCTTTTCCTCAATATTGTTACTGGTATCTATGTTCGCAATACCTCTCTTTAATGTAGCTGTTACTTGTGTTCTGGTATTGTTGTCTTTTAATTTTGTCGTGTCATATTGTTGTTTACGTTTATTTTTCACTATTCTCTTCAGTCTTACGTTTATTTTGGCTACCAAGGCGTTATGATCAGATCCTATGTCAGCACTTAGGTATGTTTTCGTTGATTGTATGCTACATATACTCAATTTGATTACTGACAATATGGCCAGGTTTATCTTGAGGTGGTACCCAGGTGTATAATCTCCTGACAGGTAATTTAAAGAAGGTGTTCATGATAGCCAACTGGTGTTCTTGTGCAAATGTAAGTAGTCTGTCCCGCTCTCGTTTCGGTCGCCTAATCCGTATTCACCAATTAACTCCCCACTCTTCCCTTGTCCAATCTTGGCGTTATAGTCCCTATTATGATGTTTATATCTTGTTTTGGAAGTTATAAATTATAAGAGAAGTTTACTTAACGGGAACCCTTAGCTGTGTTAATGAAATGACAAATAGAGCAACTCCTTAAAAGATCGGATACTATATGGAAATCTCGGAATTGTTTAAACAACAAGCACAGCTAATCGGCACATAACTCAATTATTAATTTGAAACCATTGCTGAGCACACAGCTTTATTAGTAAAATAGGAACACGCAATTCTCACAATAAATTAAAAGCACACAAACCTTTAGATAGATAGTACCGTCATAGAATAAAAAGCTATAATAGCACACAGGAATACACAATGACAATAAACTAGAAATACACAACCCTTTTCACACAGTGCCGTTACTGAACGCACAGCTCTAATAATTCAGTAGAAACACGCAGCTCAGGTAATAAGATTGTAACTCATTACTGAGATAATAAATTAATAAATTAAAGAACACACAGCTACCATTCCAAATTCCAACCATATCGCACAATTACTAAAAATACAGGTCAATGTTTAATTAGGTGAACGCAGCATTTTGCTCAAATCTGCATACTAATCTTAACGATTCAACCCAATACTTATTTGCTCTTACACTGCCTAATCACAACTAATGTTTTGGAGAAAGCAGTCATATGTGTCACATGATGCAATAAAATACGGCGCCAGCAAACCTGAATAATTCCTTCATCTACATAGCAATAATAATACATTATAATCCCATTATGCCCATTTATAACACTAAATACACAAACCGTTAATTAAATTTAATATAATTTTCAAATTCACAATATACCGTCGTTGCTTTCCAATGGAGTTTTTGTTGAATTGCGCCGACTAACGAGCGTACATACTACTACCTTAAACTTTGTATGTATACCCATCAAAATCTGAAAATCAATGCTTATACCGGATATGAGTAAACATCTTGAAGCATCAATTCTTTTACAAGATTAGTTTTTATTTTATTCGTTAATACCACACCTACCAACTCTTACTACGAGCAGGATTTTTAATAAATGGTAAAATAAAATTATTTTTACTAAATAAACAATACCTATGGAGAGTAAACAAATTTATAGT
>JABXWE010001211.1:0-57010 GCA_014611495.1 Limonius californicus
CAGAACACTGGCGACTCTCACCTCGACAAAGACAAAGTAAGACTATGATGGGCAACCAGCCCCACAAACTTACTAAAGCTGTTCTACAGCTCAGTAGAACTCAAATTGGAGTAGTGACAGGATTCCTAACAGGACACTGGCACTTCAGACAACACCTTCACAACATAGGGCTAATCAACGAAGAACCCATATGCAGACTATGTGGCGAGGAAGAAGAAACAGCCTCTCACATAATTTTCCAATGCGACGCGCTAGCTCGCAGAAGATATCGAATCTTCGAGGGCATCAAACCCAACGAGATACAACCGCAAGCCAGTCTGAACAAGAAACTCCTAGACCTGATAAAGAGGACGGATCTTCTTGACAGCAACTAGCGACAGTAGGGGATACACAATAGGCCCATGAGGCCGCAGTGTTAAGAGCAGTAACAACACCCCCCCCCGCCCAGTAAAATCAATCAATCAATCAATCGGGAGAATATTATACTGAGTTGCTAACTAAATTACGTAAGAAAATTGTGGAAAAACGCTGCGGAAAACTTGCCAGAGATGTGCTGTTCTTGCAAGACAACGCTGCTGCTCACAAGTCGTTGATTCAACTGCAAAACATTGATGAAATTGGATTTGAATTGGTTGATCACCCGCCTTATTCCCCGGATTTAGCACCGTCAGACTATTTATTATTTATTGCCAAAACTCAAAAAATATTTGAAAGGTAAAAGATTTTCGACAAATAACAAAGCAATATGTGCCTTTGAGGAGTTGTTTGCATACCAAGACAAAGATTTTTTTTAAATGGCTTTGCATTACTTTGTGAACGTTCTGGTAAATGTATATATTTTAAAGGAGACTATGTTGAATAAATAAAATTTTGTTTTGAAATATTGTTGTGTTTTATATGGTAGGTTAAGTACTTATCAATACCTCTCGTATTAAAAGACTGGATGTCCAAACTTTGAGGACTTCGTGCAGACGCAGGAAGCATGGTACAATATTTTAGTGTTATGATTTTCGACTTAAGAATTTTACGAAGAACATGGTTACATGTACCTCTTCTATTAATTTATTCAGACTCTGTATAGGTCGCATAGCCAAACGCTGTTGGTGCTGGTCAGTTACCAAAGTTAAGCAACGCAACACCAACTGTGCTTCAGACGGCACGTCAAGGTCGTCGGTTCTGGCTACCACTATGGTAGCCGTCGTTTGGTCAAGTCAGAGACGGTAGCGCGACCTAAAAAATCTTATACCAAGCCCTACCACACCAATACGAATTGCACTACATTTATATACGAAAAATTCCGTTTTAATTATTACATAATCAAAGTTACTAAAACACTTACCGGAATTTTATTTTAAAGACCTCAATAAGGATATATAAGTGAGTCATTTATTGAAAATTGTTTACACAAATATGATTATCTCTTAAAAAATCACATTTAGGCATTAAAATTGCGCATGGAAACTATTTAGTGTAATGAATGAAAGCAGTAATTTTAAGAGATCTTGTATTCGTTTGTATTACTTGTATAAGAAAGAAGTATGAAATTATTCCACAAAGCAGTAGTCATAACAGTAACAGTAGCCTTTAGTCAGCATAATCGTTAGGCAGAAGCCTTCCCAAAACCATTCTTGCCAGCTATCTCCACTAAAGTATTTCATTTTCTCCTAGGTCTTCATTTTAACATTTTTAGTTTGGGATATTGGGGCAAGATCTAGGAGTAACAAAAAGTTTTAAAAATATAAGCGGTGTGATTGTCTGGAGTTAAGTTTGCATCTGACGTATACCAATAGTACTGGAAAGGTTTACCTATCTATTGTTGAAGTGTACAAATTACGTCAAAGATGAAAAGAAAATATTTTTTAATATCTTCGCAGGTACTGCTTATAGTTCTGCAAAATCTGAGAGCTTAGTCTTATCTTTTAGGTCATCCCTTCGCTGTTGCAGTAAAACATGAACATTTTACGCCCGTCCCGGCATATGAGCGGAGCTCTTAATCCCGACATTGTATTTTACGATCCCGACTCAAGAGATTGAACTGCAGTGGTTGACCGCGCTTAATCTTTATTAAATGTATGCTTTTCTATTGAACCGCCCTGCAACCGATTACGTTTAAATACCTTCACTGGATTGAAAAGGATTACGGCTCTGTCGGGAATATATCTTCGCGTTGCAAGTTGCTTGGAGATTATAAAACACTTTGCTATTTATTGAATTTATGTGGTATGAACGGAAAATTATTGGTGGAACTTGTTAACTGGAATTTACGGGAATAGGAGATTTTTCTACAGTATCCGCTGGTTTCCACTGATTTGTTTTTCATATGTCTTTCAAAAAAGCAGCACTAACGTTGTTGGCGAAATTATTAATTACGCACTTACTAGTATAGGCTTCCATTTATGATGAAACAATTTGAATCAAGTAAATAAATAAACACATGTACAGGAACGTACCGGTGGTAGTAAACATTCCTACTAGCGAAGAATATAATTCAATTTAGTAGCTAACACAGACACAAGTGTACAGTATAATATTATGTTTATTTTACTACACATGGGTAAATTTTCAGCTTTTATTTGTATGTTCAAAATAAATATCGCATTTCGTACCGAGAATACCCTCAACATACTCTGAAAATTTAATCTAAAACGTAATATATACATATATACAGGGTGTTTCGGAATTGCACGGCAGTATTTTAGGGATGTGCTCTCCAGCACGAAATAAACAAAAAAGTTCATACAAACCTATGGCTCAAATTAATTTATTACCGAGATATTGAAAGTTAAAGATAAATAGCTAAAAGTCCGAAGTTAATCAAGTAGTCGTCAATTGCATGTAGTTTATTTTTTTAACGGTTGATTTAACATCTGTCATTAAATCTGTTGATTAGTAGTAAGTAACCTGTTTTACGAGTTCATGCTCATTTTCGTGTGAGTTAATAGTACTTTGAAGACTCTTCAATTTATTATTGTCATGGGAGACGCCACAAATTTGTTCAGTTTTGCAGAAAAAACAGACAAGCTTTTAATTTATGGCGAGGTACGTAAAAATGGTGCTGCTGCTGTTCGAAGATACCATGAAACATTTCCTACTAGAAGGATACCAAATCGTAAAACGTTTGAAGCCATTGAAGGACGTCTTAGGGGCACTGGCACGGTAAAGTCCGAATGAATAAACGCTGGTCGGCAAAGATTTCGACGAACTGCAAACGTTGAAGAAGGGATACTCAATGCTGTTCAGTTATCCCCTAGTACTAGCACCAGAAGATTGTCTCTTGGTTTCAATGTATCATATGGCGAACATTGCGTGAGCAACAATTGTATCCATTTCACGTTACGGCTGTGCAAGATCTGTACCAGAAGATTATAACAAGCGCAGAAATTTCTGCCAATGCTTAATTCGATAATACACACGAGATCCTAAATTGCTGAGCTGCCTGCTGGTTACCGATGAATAATGTTTTACGAGAAATGGTATTACTAATTTTCGAAACATCCATACCTGGAACAAAGAAAGCCCTCATACGACTGCTAGTATGCATTACCAACATACATTTTCATTAAATGTCTGGTGTGGTCTTCTTGGTGACAATCTCATCGGCCCCTTCTTTTTACCAACAAAGTCTTCAGCAATATTTTACCTGCATTTTTTGCAAAATGATCTGTAAACCTTCTAGAAGACATTCCAATTGCCAATAGGCAGGGGATGTGGTTTATGAATGACGGTACCCCTGCTCACTTTTCTCATATTGTCACTGATTATTTAAACATAACATATGGTAATCGATGGGTTGGTTAAAACGGACCTGTTAAATGGCCGCCACGATCTCCTGATCGAACGCCATTAGATTATTTTGTGTGGGGCTGGATGAAGTCTATGGTTTATTCTACGTCTATTGACACACAAGAAGAGCTAAGGAATCGCATCGTGGAACCAGCAGCAACTACCAAGGGTCTTCCTCATGTTATAAGGCGTACCAGAGAAGTATGGATTCGTCGTGGTGCATTCAACAAAATGGAGACCACTTTGAACAGTTACTCTGAATGTTTTATTTTTAAATAAATATTTTTAACTTTCAATAACTCGGTAATAAATTAATTTGAGCCCTATGTTTGTATGAACTTTTTGTTTATTTCGTGCTGGAGAACACATTCATAAAATAACGAAGTGCAATTCCGACACAACCTGTATATATATACAGGGTGTCTCAGAAAGAATGGGCCAGCGTTTAGTCATAGATTCTTTAGGTAAAAATAAACCGATTAAACCTAATATATCTTAGGTAGAAAGTCCTTCCTTAAGAAGTTATAGGGCCTTAAAGTTCAATTTTTTATTTCTTCTTTTTATTGTAACTTCCACAAATTTAAAGATATTTCTTTCCAATCTGGTACACTTACTTACCATTATGTAGTACAGTGACAGAACGATTTTCATTAACCAGACTTGACCGTAAGAGGCACTTAACCTACCACTAAAATCTTATATTAGTTCTAACTTTGTTAGTAGTAGAACATTTTAATATTTTAGGATATTTTCTGAAAGAGAATTAAAAATTACAAAAATAAGGTACTCTTAGTACGCGAACAATGCCTCGACGTAACGAATATCGAGGCATTTTCGTAAACAAAACAGAAATTAAAAATACGATTTCTATAACACCAAAGTATTTAATTGACTTAGCATTGTTCCTTACTGTAGGTCACAAGCACTACCCATTGTTTTGTGATTATGGTTACCTGATAATTGCACGTAGTAACGACAACCCAAAACTTGGACAAGCATTTTAAGACAAACGGTTGCCTTTACACGTATGAACTAAGAGTACCTTATTTTTGTAATTTTTGATTCTCTTTCAGAAAATAACCTAAAATTTTAAAATGTTCTACTAATAACAAAGTTACAGCTAATATAATATTTCAGTGGTTGGTTAAGTGCCTCTTACTGTTAAGTCTGGTTAATGAAAATGGTTCTGTCACTGTACTACATAATGGTAAGTATGTGTACCAGGTTGGAAAGAAATATCTTTAGATTTGTGGAAATTACAATAAAAAGAAAAAATAAAAAATTGAACTTTAAGACCCTATAATTTCTTAAGGAAGGACTTTCTGCCTAAGGTATATTAGGTTTAATCGGTTTATTTTCACCTAAAGAATTTATGACTATACTCTGGCCCATTCTTTCTGAGACACCCTGTATATATGAGGTGTGCTCAATTGAAACCCATCTTTGTCGTGCAGCAAAATTACCCCACGCGTAAGTTTTCCTGGACGTTTCCGTCTTATTGCTTGATGAAGCTTGTTTCATTGTACAGATTTGCTTTGATATTTACTCCAGGTTCCTTAAACTCTACCAAGAACGATCCTTCATGATCGAAAAAAATTTTAACATCACCTCGCCTGCAGAATGTTGTGCTTTAAACTTCTTCGGTGGTGGTGAACTTGAGTGTTTCCACTGCATCGACAATAACTTACTGGATAGCTCGTAGTAATGGCACCAAGTTTCCTCACCAGCAACTATTGACAAAAGAAAGTAATTACCATTTTGCCTATAGTCTGTGAGGTGTTGCAGAGATAAGCCCATTCGCAAACACTTTTGTTCATTAGAAAAGACACGAAGAATCCATTGCGAACAAACTTTGCTGTAATCCAGATTACGAACAGTACTATGGACAGATCCTAAACTCGGATCAACAATTTCTGAAATTTCACTAATAGAATTTCGACGATTTTCTCTATTAAGATCTTCCAGACATGCCATATTGTTTTCTGTTAATGCAGTACACCGTCCACCTGGTCGCAGCTCATCCACAGTCCCCCCTTTTCCATGCTTAAATTTTTGGCACCATTCCTTCACAGTTGCATTCGCGTATAAATCTGCAATGACTGCACATCCTCAGTACATAAAAATTGTAGGACCGCACGCTGATCAAACTTGGACGGACGTTCAACAACAAACGCCATTTCAAAATCGAAATTTTAAAAGTCAGAATCAAATTTAAACGCCAGAAATTTATTCTTTGTTGCTTACAAGCACTACCAACATTAATAAACGTCATTTGAAGTATTGCATTTTTTTCAAAGACCAAATAAGGGTTTCAGTTGAACAAGCCTCGTAGGCATAAAGCATATAAAATAAATACCTTATATTAAATTAACAAATTAGTAATTAATATGACTAGAGTTGATGTTCAAACTATAATAAGAAGAATGAACTCTAAGGTTCCTCAGTTCTAGCATAAATAATTAAATCAGTAAATTCTTTTATAAATTTTTATACATATCATATAAGATTAAGTATCACACAATAATAAATACTTCTACATTATATGGACAAATTCTCTTGATTGTTGAAAGCCTGCTACTTTTTTTCTGAATAACACCTTATAATTATTCTGTGGAAAACGGTTCGTACAACAACAGACTTAAAAACCATTTATAAAATTATTTTCTATATTTGCATCAATATAAAAGTAATATTAATTAATAAATTAAAGAGGCGGCCGTGGGCTAGAGGTCGGCGTTAGACTTCTACGCTGAAGATCCTGGGTTCAATTGCCAGTACCAGAACATCGGATTTTTAACGGCCGTTCTCCCTCGCAAGGCAAACCAACGAGGTATTCTGCCTAGTAAATCTTCTCTGGAGTAGAAGTGTTTACACTTCCCGTGGTTTGGAGCCCACGTTAAGCTGTAGGTCCTCTATGTCTGTTGGACTCTAAACGCGCAACATAGACATAGGTGAGAAGATCGCTACGAGACGTAAGAGATAGAGGCACTCTAAGAAGGATAAATTAATTTCCGCTATAATATAATTCCCAAGAGCTATTAATTAAGCAGTATTTCGAGTTGAACCGGTAATGAAGTTAGCTTATTGTATGTACCAAAACTTTGTTTTTATTTATTAAATTCATGCATCGAATATTGGCCCTTTTTACTGCTAGCTCGAAGGAAACCTTACGAAAAAAGCCTGGGCTATATCCAGTAATGCATTTTTAAAGCGCTACGTTTTATACGAGATAATTAGGTTACACGAGGAGCGATAATGCATTTATAACACTAAAAGGTTAGGAAGTAAACGTTTTGTTCGTGCTGAGTTATTGAAAATTGGAGTTGCGAAGGTATACAGTTACAAAAGTGTCTTAGTATTTTTCTGTGAGCGAAATTGGCTTTAAAAAGCCCCTATTTTCCCAAGGGAGTGTCCCTACTAAATAGTAATATTAAATAGTACCATGGGGGCAAGTATTGTACGTATTAGAACTGTTTTTTTGTGTTTGGTTTCAAATACCAATTTGCTCTTATTTTTAAGCTTCATTTGAGAGGCTAAATACACGCAGCTCTAGTGAAATGCGTAAAATAGTATGTGCGTGTTTCAATAAATGGTTCAACAGCGTAAAATATGGAAATTTAAGATTTATCCTAAGAAATTCGTCATATTTGTGAAAACGGGTCAAACAATATGAGTTTCATTTCGACAAGCTATCTCAAATTTATTTCAGAAGGCGTCTGCAAAAATGCGATTGTACAGATGATAAATACATGAAAGGGAAGTAAGATTTCCGGATTTTTTGAATAACGTTTTATCGTTTCGATGTAATATGAAAAAACAAACTAAACTACGTTTTTCTTACAAGTGCTTTCCATCGTTATGAGAGTATACATCCTCCGTAACTTAGTTTGTTATTTTTTGAGCTCATAGACTAACTGTATTACATAGTTCTCAATATTCGTAAAGAAATGAATTAGAAACTCTAGAAATTGTCGGGTATAATATTAAATTGCTACATTTTAGTATACTACTGCCGTTGGAGAGACACAAAGCATTAGCGTTCTCTAGAGATATTTATTAATAAATTATCCAACAAAAACCGCGAATCAGCGAAACATGACTCTAGACTATACAGTATTATTCTAGCATGTTGTTATGTTATGTAGGTAGAAACAAAGTAATAAAAGCAATACTTGTTCACTCATATAAGCACAAAATAGAAAAGCAAAGTTCTTGCAAACACGACGGTTATCCTATTTATAATAAAGTATTATTTTAAAAAATGTCATTAAATTGAATGCAGCAAACTAATACGAGAGGTATTTTTTAAATAAGGTCCGTTTGTGAATGAGAGTGAGAATGACGCGCGATCGCCGCAGTGCGCTTGCACGTCTGCTCCCAGTATGCTTTGCGCGCGAATAGACGTCATTTGCAGCCGTATCGTCTGTCTGTGTGTTGAGCTGTAGAAGTTTATAATGTTTAAGTAAATTGAGTCGCCCGCCGACTGTAAGATACGATTCGATTTTTGAGTGCCAGAAACTTGGCAGCAGCGGAAATTCACCGTCAAGTTTGTGGAGTTTGCGGTGATAATGCTATGAGTGACAGTAAAGTTCAAAAGTGGAGGAGAATTTTCAAGGACGGGCGGGTTAATGTGCATGATCAGCCACGCCCTGGTCGACCATCTCTGATTTCTGAAGATTTGGTTCGTGATATGAACAAAAACATTCGAGAGGACCGACGATTCACGATTTCAAAGTTATTAATTGAATTTCCACAGGTTTCAAGGTCAATTTTGTACACCATTGTTTCTGAGAAACTGAATTATCGATAGTTGTGTTCTCGGTGGGTTCCAAGACTTCTTTCTAACGATCACAAAACAAAGAGATTGGGCTGTGCTTTATCTCACATGACTCCCGAGACCAAGCAACAATCAATGGAATGGTGACGAACATCGTCGCCAACCAGAGTGAAAGCCAAACAGACAATTTCAGCACGAAAGATCATGGTAACTGTCTTTTGGGACAGGAAAGGGATTTTGTTAGTGGATTTTATGCCGAAAGGCACAACAATCAATCCTGATGCGTATTGTGTGACCTGGAGAAAACTCCGGCGTGCCGTACAAAACAAACGGCGTGGGCTACTGTATTCCGGTGTGATGTTGCTCCATGACAATGCAAGGCCACATGTTTCTGCACAAACACAATGTCTAATAACGTCTTTTGGATGGGAACAAGTGGATCACCCACCTTACAGCCCAGACTTTACACGCAGTTATTTTCACTTGTTTCGGCATTTAAGGAGTTACATGGTGCTCAACGGTTCAACGACGACGAAGAAGGAAAAACTGAAGTCATGGATGGGCTTCTCCACAGGCGCCAGATTTCTTTGACGTCGGAATCCAAAAACTTGTGGAGCGGTATGACAAATGTTTGAACAAAAATGGAAATTATATAGATAAAAGTATGTAGAATATGGAGAAAATATGTTTTAATTATATTTAGGGTATTTTTCTTCTTATTAAAAAACGGACTTTATTTAAAAAATACCCGTCGAATTATATACATAATAGCCCTATGCATTTTGATTTAGTTAAAATATTTATTTATGTGTCACAGTATATATTCAAACGTTTCCGCCAGGCCGCAACAAACCCGATGGAAAAGGGTTTTCGGCTAACACAGCGAGGAGGGTGCGTTAGTGGAATACGATTGGAAAGTTGTTATTGATACGACGTACGGGGTATGTCAAAATAAATGGACGCCACCCATTCAAGTGGCAATTAGACATAGATCCCTCTGGAAGGGGCTAAGGTCCGACAACCTGCGAGAAGTCTAACCTAGCTTGTTGCACTTCATCCTTGTCTCGATTCTGCTGACAAAATACTCACAAACAGAAAAGTATACAAAACATAAAGTCACGATTACACAAACAATGTTTATAAATATACTGAATAAAATAAGGAATAGCTGATACATTTACAAGCCACCAACGTTCAAATCAGGGCCAGAGTCGGTACTGATTTGAAATACAATATACTGTCGTGTTTTAATCACTAGAATACCTTTAATTATTGCCCCACGTTGGGCGCAAAAAATGTCGTGTACGGACAGCAGCGTACTTTTCAAACTCAACTTAAACTTCTGTTACATGTAATTACTTCACCTTGCCTCCGGCTAGCTCTCATAAGGGTTTATCTCAATTGCTGGGTCGCTCATTTATTATATTACCACACCTTCGTAGTTCGCTGTCTTTAACTCTGATTGCATCCCAAATAAAAGATTACCAGTTCGTTTAAACTCCACTTTTAATATTTTTGTACAGTTACAATAAACCTAAACACATTCCTTTCCAATCTTTACACTTTTATTACTTAATTTTGAATTTATATTAAGCTCGGATTCCTGTGAATAATTTCACGTCCGCAGCTTTTTACATTTTATTTTATACATTAAATTATTTACTCATCCCCCCGACAACCCTCATGTATAGCCAATCGAAACATTTCAACGATCTCATTCGATCTACGCCAACGTCTTTTTAAAAATGAATGAACATCCTTGATCACGTACTTCCATGTGCCAAACATTATACAGAAAAGCAACTCAAGTTAACACAAACTAACGTAGAGAAGGAAAATACAAGGCTAACCAAAATATCATGTCAATACATAAAACTCAAAGCCTTGAGATGTTCGAATCTGTTGATCAAACCGCAAGACTCCCGGCACCAGTTTCTTGAAAACCGGTCCTTTTTGCAATCTTTTGGACCACTTCTTGAAAAAATGACTATAATTGCGGACTGTTGCATTTCTAGCCGTGCCCAGCAATGCGAGCACGCTAAAAGGGTGACAACTCTTGGAATAGTCGGAAGGTGGCGCAAAATACGCTACTTCTGAATTAAATAACGGGATATCTAACAATCATTCAAATTCAAATTCGAGAAAACAGACGAACGACACATAATACTTTTCAGAGGAGCAAAACGGCACTATTACGTAATTACAATGACCTGATTATTAGATATCGGCTTCATATGCATTTGTATATTTTTTGCTATGTGATTTAGAAATCGTTTTCTATTTTCTTAGCGTTTCAGATCATTTTGATTAACTGAATCCTGAGATTATTCTACATACAGCTGCATATTTGGTAGTAATTTCATATTTTAAGGTAAATGAATATTTCTTTGCATTATTATTATTCTTGCCTAGTAAGCAAAACTCCGAAACTTGTTGGAGTTGTATGAAAAATGTGTAATATTAGCTTTTGTTGCTTGGGACGGTAATGGGAGATTAATATTTTCTTAAGTGCCAACAGCGTAATCGGGCTTTCCTATCGGATAATAAAAGCTATTGTTATTCCTTAAAATGGAAATCAGTGTTTAATTTTAATACAACGTCGTCGTGGTTGTCATTCTTGTTAGTGCAGTGATATTTTTTATTTTATAGTCATGCTTAAAATAATTGCTTGTAGAAGTGACCAAATCATTGAATGAATAAAGAACTCTGAACATCGAACTACTGGCGGACAAGCCGTATTTTGGCAAATCTCTTATAAACACCTAAGTTAATTCTAGTTAAATATATTTGTAATATTTTTAATACTTTACTACAATTATTGATTGTTACAATAACAAGTGTTAACCGACAAAAGTATCTACTTGACCAGCATTTAAACCTTAGTTTACATAATAAACACACAAAAAAGCATCCGAAGTCTTTTTTGTATCTAGTAAAAACCAATTAGTAAACGATGATTTTATTTTTGATATGTGGGGGGCGTTCTCGTCGACAGATATTCTATGGCAAAAGTTAATAGGTATTCACTTGTAGTTCCAGGTCGATTGTTAAAAAAACGACGTATGCACTAGTCCTCCGTAAAAACAATACCTCACTCATTCATACTACCGTTCCCCACCCGGAATCCCTTTCGCATTACTTCAGGGGGGTGCGGGCGTCCCTTACATACTAAACATTCATGCAACATGCACCCTAAACTTAACTAAGCAAATGCGGTCGCCCCAGTCGGGATTCGATCGCCCCAACGGAGCGATTGCATTTACTATGACCTCGAGTGGCCAATGCGTTCTCGCACTAGACCACCGCGGTCTCGTAAAAACAATACCTGTCCGATATTCGCTTCACCATCCTCAATTAATAAAACTGTGAACTGTTATTTGCAGCTTTGCTTTTGTTTTACTTTATTTCATGTAACTTCAGTACTCCAGTGAGAAAGAAAGATACTACTGAGAATTGTCGCAAGCCAGAAGGTGAAAGGAAAGTGTAAAAAGACAACGAACGTAACATTTAGGACTTATAACCAAAGGCCTTGATAATATGTGCAAACAAATCAATTCCAAAAGTCTATTTTGTTCACATAACAACATTTAGATCATGTTTGGAAACCCTAAGGACAAAGTGAAAACTTTAGAAAAGTCGGGGATTTACGAAATTTACTGTACTCACTGTAATAGATAATATATTGGGCAAACTAAATGTAATATTGAGATTAGGTTCAAGTACATGTAGCTCATTTAAAAAATGATAGGTATGAGAAATCAAGTGTTGCCCAACATATTTACGAGACAGAAAACAGTATAAAATTAGATAATCTAAAATTGCTAAAGGAAGTGTATTGAACAAAATAATTGAATTGATATAAGAGCACTCATATTTTCGAAAATATGGGCGTTCTTTTAAATGGAGATAATGGGCGAATTCCTAACTCAAATTTAATTTATTTGTTGAACATAATTTCTTAACCGGTTAGGCGTAACGAACATTAACGGGGATTTAGAAAGCCTTTGTTTATTAGATTAGTAGCAGACTTCAACTGTTGGCTTGATGAAAGATTTATCTCCAGAGGTATTCCTCAGCCAAGTTACTTTAAGTTCCTACTGCAGATGGCAGCCAAATTGCCGAAATACGTATTTAGGTATTCTAAATATCGTGGTGGTAGGACGATTTCCAAAGTATATTTATTTAAACCACTGTCTCCATTCAATCTTCATAAACTACAATATATAACTCATAGGCCTAGAGACGTCCGAATCTGTTGATCAAACCGCAACCCCGCCGGCACCAATTTCTTGAATTCGGTCCTTTTTGCAATCCTCGATATCATTTCGCTTCACCACCCTCTATTGATAAAACTGTAAACCACTACATGCAGCTTTACTTTTGTTTTAATTTCAGGTGATTCCAGTTCACCATTACGAAAGAAAGATACTACTCAGAATTATCAGAGAGGAAAAGATGGAAAACGAATGGAAAAAGACAACGAACGTAAAGTTTTGGACTTATAAAATGAACCAAATATCTCAACCACCATAAAGGCATAAAGACTACGATATATAAAGCACGTAATTAAAATGACCAACAAAAGCGTAACAAGAAAAATAATGGTAGGGAATGGAGGAAAGAACAGAAGGAAAGTAGAAAGTAGTTATTTTAAATCTACTTAAGGAAATTGGGGAAAAATAATAAAACGGCGTTGAACTAATATAGACGATAAACAAATTATCTACAGAAAACGTTGTATGCAGCTTTTTAAGCTATACTCAAAATTTAGCAACATGTTTACAGCGTGATAAAGAAATTTTACGGCAGAGAGATTGGTTGAAAAGCAAAACGTGTCGTTACTTAAGGCATTCAGGATGTAGCGTTTACCAAAACTATTTAAGAATTATCAGTAGAGATATGCCAGTATATAATTGAAATAAGCATAAATATACGTAACCCATTTTTTGATTGTACAGGGTGGCCCACCCAAAACAAAACAGGCGTAAACCTCAATTTTTCGAAGGACGCCCGAACGCGTAAAACTAATTTGTCCGCGGGACATGCAATATTTTGATTAACCTATCATCAACTCTGAACCTGGAGTTACTTCCACCCTAAAAATTTTAAATTCCGAAGGATATGAAAAGACATACCATTTTTAAGTTCAATGAATTTGCTTTACAGTACTGTTTCTATTTTTGGATTCCAAGCATTAGTTTCCGCAGAAATACTGTCCAAAGTTTCAGGGTAGTAAACGTTCGAAATGAGCACAATCAGCATCCATACAGTAATAAAGGTCCTGCTCAAAATGACGTTGTACATTGTTAAGCATTTGTGAAGTGAATAGACGCCATTCGTTGACTATATGTTGTCGAAAATCTTGTAATGCATCGGGCTGTGTTCCTTAAATGTTACTCTTTAAATGACCGCACAAAAATAAATCTGGCAGAGGTAAAACTAGAGATTTTGCGGACTGTTCAATAGCATCTCTTCCTTCAATCCATTGACCCGCAAATCACGATAAGAGAGTGGAAATCAATGGTAAATAGTGGAACTCAAATAAACCGCTATACAACAATTAGTACAATACTATTTGCGATCAAGTGATTATCCGAAATCCGAAAATGATCTTAAATATGAAATATGGAATTCAGAAACTTTGTAAACAATTCAACATGGAAATTCCTATACGGGAAAATAAAAGAATGCCATTTGTGGGAAACAATCCTGTTAAAATGAAGACATATATTAATGGACAAACACTTGAACAGGTGGTAAATTTTTGAATGCGACATCAGTATTGTCGAAAACATCATAGAAAAACTATGCAAATATCAACGAACATGTGGAACAATACAAAGGACTCTATGGTGCAAAACAAGATCGAAAGAAAATATGAAATTCCAAAAAATGATGACCTCACTATATGGAGCTACAACCTGGGCCATTACTGCTAGAGATACAACTAAAATACAGCCAGCGGAATTTAAGTTCCTACAAACAGTTAAAGGGTGTACACGAGAAGAAAAGTTCAGAAATAAAGACATCCACAACTAAATAGGGGGTAATAGAACCATATCGTGGAAAGAAAAGAAATGTTGAGGTAATATATAAGAAGAATGGAAACTGGAAGATTTCCAAACGAATGGAAAAAGGAATGTAGAGGAAGGGAACATGTTAAACTCTGATGTCGGAACAGTCTAAAGTCTAATCCAGGAGGGAAGAAGAAGACTGTTGCGAACGTCTGCATCATGGTTGTATGCCCTATAAAGATTAAACGCGTTAATTGAGGTCAATGACGAGTGTTTCTAGCAACATTATATGCTGAAATTCCCACTTCCCATAGGATTTTTTACATATAGTTTCCGGAAGCGAATCAGAGATATTTATAAATTGCTTACATAGTCTTAAATTAAAATAATTTCAGAATTTGAAGAATAATCCTTTTTTTCAAATCAGCACATGTAGTTGTGCAAGAAAAAGGGGACCAGCGACTATGCCGCACAGTGACAGATTTAAGGATCGGAAGGCGTTCTTAAGATTTTAATGAAAGTTACACCGCCCCCCGGGTAAGGCCTATCAGGACACGTTTAAATTTTACGCAAAAATAAGGCATGTAAAAACTTTTAATAAATTTCAGGAAAACCTTAGCTTTTATATCTCTGATAGGTATGTAGTAACTCATATTAATAAAAAAAGGATTTTTAGGTACTGCGTGGGCTTACAGGTTTCACCCGTGGAATGGAGGGTTAATATATTTTGTGAACTAATTTATTGAGATTTAATACTGATAGTTTCCTGAAATGGTGCTAAAACTCAAATTCACTAATAATAATATATTTTGAAAGCACCATATACATTACCAATTATTAACCGTCTTTTAGAATAGACACTTTCAAGCGATTTAGGTGTCCACTCTCAATAGTTTTGAAAAATTTAGAGAAGATCTTAATCTCCACCAATGCTAAGCTGTGCATTCTGAAATAAATATTTTGTTTTCTAGAGTAATAACTAATTCTTTTGTGAGTGCTTTATCTCTTAGAAGACGTAGCTTTTTTTAAAGTAGCTCAAACATAAAGTAGCTACAGCTTAATGTCTAAGGCGCTGACCTATAATCCACGACCGCCTCAAATATATATAATTATGTTAGCCTATTGAATCCCATTGTTGGGCAAAGGCACCCCCAATTGATCGCCATTCGGTTTTCTGCTCTGTCTTCTCGCGCCACTTGGTTCCTATTGCTGTCTCGATTTCGTCTGCTCACCTAGCTTTTGGTCTTCCTCTTTTTGTGGTTCCGTCTCCTGGGTGCCACATTGTTGTCGCAAGGGTCCATCTTCGGTCAGTCATTCTGCCCACATGTCCTGCCCAATTCCATTTTAGGCTCCTACGCTTTTGAACGACGTCAATTGTTCGTGTCTTCTTTCTTATGTCTTTTAGCCTCACTTTACCTGTGAGCTTCATATAGATCATGGCTCTCTCCATTTTGGACTGTGTTAACTTGAGTTTGTTGTTCAGTTTATTGTTTAATGTCCAAGTTTGGGCTTCGTATGTCATGGCAAGGATTATGCGCATTTTAAATACTTTGCTTTTGAGGCTGATTGGGATTTCGTTTTTTAGAATCTCTCTGAGGGACCAGAATTTTTTCTATGCTATATCAATCCTTCTTTGCACTTCTCTTTCCGTCTAGTTATTGAACATGAACAGTAAGTAGGTTGTTAACTCTTCGTATTTTATTGTAGTGTTATCTATAATTATGGCTTCAGGATTTCTCTTAGATATTAGTTTCGTTTTTTAAAGTTGATTGTCAGCCCCATTCCCTTGCTCTTCCTACTGAATTCTTCTAGTATTTCTGTTAGGCCTTTCTTGCTCTCTACTATCAATGTCACGTCATCTACAAATCGGAGGTTTGACAGCTTCTTGATATCTATGTCTATCCCATATTTTTCCCAGTTTACTCCTTTGAAAACTTTTTCTAGGGTGCTGTTGAATAGGTAGGTGAAATTGGATATCCTTGTCGCAACCCTCGTTGGAGTTCAAAGTACTCTCCTTCCTTGCCGAGTTTGATCCTCGCCTTTCCTTGCCGGTATATCTCCTCTAGTGTGGTTACGAATTTATTGTGGACTCTCTGATCTCGAAGTGCTTCTAGCATGGGTTTGTGTTCCAGACTATCGAAAGCCTTACTAAACTCAACAAACGCTGTGTGTAGGTACAGGTTTGTTGAATTCCCAGCAGTTCTCGAAGACTTGGTTTATGGATTGCAGGCGGTTCATTGTAAAGAATCCGCTTCTAAACCCTGCGTATTCAATGGGTTGGCTGTTTTCCACGGTCTCCTTCATTCGGTCTTTTATAATTGTAATGAATATTTTATACACATTTGAGGTGAGGCTTATGCACCTGTAATTTTTTATTAGTTCTGCATTTCTCTTTTTGTAGAGCGGGATTATTTTTGCCAATTTACATTGCATGGGAATTATTTCTGTTGTCAATATCTTGTTCAATATTTCCATCATTTTTCCGTACGTTTCTATTGTCAAAATTTTCAGTGCCTCACTTGTAATTCTATTTGGCCCTAGAGCCTTATCGTTTTTAGATTTTTTAGGGCTTTCCTTAGTTCTGCTTCCTCAATAGCGGGGACTGTTTCTTGCCCTTCGCTTGGCCTTATTGGCCAAGTGATCACAACCCCCGTCTCATATACTAATAACTAACTGGAGCAAGTAAATTCTACCTAGAAAACCTTAATTATTTAAGTAAAGACAATCAGTTTGTTTTTACGGCAAAGGTAATAATCGTACCATCAAATTTTAATATGTAATGTGAAAAGTTCTTCCCGTTCAATCGCGGTATTTTGTATAGATATTTGGAAGCAGGTCAGTAACTCACACAAAACAAACAGTAATTATAGAACTGAATGTATGCAAATAAATAATAAATAAAAAGCTACATTCACTGCCTTTGAACAATTTAGTTGGATATTTACTGCGACTTGTAATGAGTAAACCGAAGCTCAACCAGTCTACACTCTAATTTACCTGGTGCGGTACAACAACCACTATCACATTTGTCAATATAGCACTCTATCTGCAATCAACAACAAACTACACATTCGCCTACAATACTATCTCTATCTAGTATCTCTAACGCTGTACGGCGCTTACAAAGAAGCTTTCGCAGCGCCGCATGCGCTTTCGGCGGCGCGCCGTCCTGCTGGGTGTCGTCGCGACGACCGCCGTCAGTTGCAGGAGTAACGCGCACGCTACAAGCTCCTGCAAGTCCGAAACCCGTGATACGCGTCTGTCGGGGGATCGCCCCTATGAAAAGCGCTTAAGGAAATCAAAGCCCCGGGACCTTTTCATGTTTCCATATTGGTGTGCCCTTTTGCAATAGGATTTTTCTTCATGCAGGCATGAAATTTAACAGAACTTTTTTATTGGTCACGAATCTTTTAATCGTCAATAAAAGTTAGTGTGTGCAAGCCTGATTCTGCTGTGCAAGTTCGTACAAGTGTGTGGATTTAGTAAAGTATAAGTGTGTTTTGGAACTTTCTTAACTGATGTTTATCTCGAATTGTTTGCAAGAAGGATAAATCGGAGAATTAAAAAGGTGAGTAGGAAGTTTCGCTTTCTACGTGATTTTACCATTTCATTTTTGGAAGTAAAGTGGTAGTATTTTTCCCGAAGCAAAAGGGTCGTTATGAGGGCATTTTTCACATAATGCGAGTTCATCCAAGTGGAAGCAAAATTCTTTCCACTTTTATATTAAAATGGGATTACATCTCGTAAGAGCTTTTACGCGAAACTTTCGGGAAACTAAACTGAAGTTCCGCTAAAATATTCGGCGTTTAAAATGCCCGGAAAGTTTCGAGTTGTTGATAGATAAAACCGCATAAAACCTAACGTTACGTGTAGGTTGCGAACATGAAATATTAAAAAGAGCCGTACGGTTGAGCGATAAAACAAAGAGCTCAAAGAAGTGTAAAACGCGAGAAACTTTAACTTTCCTACACATCCAATATCTGACTAAAGTGCAACTTTTCTCTACCAACCAACAAAGAAAATCTTTATTGAAATTCTAGTGGTGCGAAAATTCGTGCCGCGGTTTTTTGCCACCGAGTTGCAGGAATATTTTCCCGCAATGTTCAGCAGTAAAATAAATATTAGCTATTCGCCCCGATCTTCATTGAACAAGTGCTTGCGTCAGCTTTAATAACTCAGTTGATTTATTAGAAACGATTTTCAGGGTTTAATCTTGGATTCGAGCACAGCTCAACTACCCAAGTTGTTTGCCCTCAAAATAAAAAGTATTTTAACGCTGTTTTCGGAGTTCCAGCTAGTTTGATTAGACTTGGTAAAAGTACAAAATTATCTCATTATGTAAGCGTAACATAATACAGTTTTCTTGTTTAACTATCTGTTCAACATTTTGTTTTGAGAGATGCTAATTGGAGAAACACAGCAAAAATTTCCCATTTTCTACACAATATTTAACAAAAGAAAAGCTGCATTAATGAATTTTTCTAAATTACTACTTAAAAGTTAAAGCAACAACGCGTAATGTGGATCATCTGGATAAAATAATCGTATAAAATACCATAGAAGTGGAAGTTCACGTTGATGTTCAACAGAAATATTCAACCATGAAGGGAAACGTTTTTCCATAGTTTGTCAAAATTTTAATCTTAAGCGGAATAATAATAACATCCCGTTTATGTTACTAAAGAAAGTAAGTAGAAGCAAGAACGCAAAGGAAGACTAAAAGGAACTAAAATTCTGGTCAGTTAGCGTCTTTAAAACTTTATTTTATACACACGTTCATGTTAAGTCCCCTATTAATACTTAAACTGCAGTTTTCGAAACATTTACTATTATTTATTAAGACTCGAATCTTCTTAACTTGATTTACGAAAATAGAAGAGGAAATAGTATACATTTCTAATTTTTAATTTGTTAAAGTTTACACATGCATTGACCGTCCAGAAATACATAAATAGGAATAAGCTTGGACCCTATGTTTTAGTGTACTAAATTATAGCTATTATTTTAACAATTTAAATAGCAAATCTTAGAAATGGCGTCTACTTTGTAAAATACAATAATGACCTCGCTTAGTGCTAATATTTGTAAGAAGATTTAAAACTTTTTTTTGCGATTTGCATTAACTATATTTCAAATGTTATAGGCAACCAAACATACAGTACGTTAATTTTTATGTCAGACTACATTCACTCTATTATATAAATTAATTAAGAAAATGTACTAAATAAATACGTTTTTACTTGTCGTACATTTTCAATATACATGCTAGCATACGTAACAATATTTAATGCCAATGCAATTATTATACTTACTGCTGACATTTACAAAGTACTCGATATTTTGAAAAATTTAAGTATTGGTTCTTATAACAGAACCCAAGTGGCGGTGAATTCTAAAACACAAATTTTATTAACAATCTGCTATGGTTTGAGTTGATTTTGAGAATATATCACTTTCTGCTAAACTTCTTTTTAATATAAAATATTTACATATAACTGGGTGTTATTTCACAAAACTTAACGTGAATTTGTCTTTATCACACAATATTTGAATAAGTAGGAATTCTAAAGACCTTATAATATTCTGGTAGCACGGAAACAAAACTAATATTTTATGTTTATTCAATCTTAGGCACCTTCAATTAAATTACCGTTTATATGATTTCAGCTTAGTTTGTTGATTTAGCGAAACGAAAGGAGTTGATTCAGTTATTCGAACTATGCACACATCAAAATTGTTTTATTTTAATAATCAAATGTATCTTAAGAAAGACTGTTTACCAATTGAAAGGCCAATTTCTCCATTTTTAGCTAATATATTTATGGAACATTTAGAAGATCGAATTTTTGAATCAGATCAATCTTCGAAAATTATATTTGGTTCCGTTACGTTGTTGCTATTTTAGCATGTTTTAATAGTTCATTTGAGTTGATTGGCGATTTCTTAACGTTTATTAATACTCCACACTTAAACATAAACTTTACATTAGAAACAGTACAAAACAGATGTATTAATTAGTTAGACTTAAACATAAAAATTATTAATTATAATTCTAAAAACAAACTTGAATACTCTTTCCAAAGAAAACCTACACATACATGTATCACAATATCATACAACTCATATCATCATAAAACACATCAATTAGGAGCCTGTAGATCCTTAATACACAGAGCTCGAATAGTTCCTGTAAATAACAACGATTACACCAAAGAGATTTGGATTATTAAACAA
Source organism: Limonius californicus (assembly GCA_014611495.1). Classification (NCBI taxonomy): domain Eukaryota; kingdom Metazoa; phylum Arthropoda; class Insecta; order Coleoptera; family Elateridae; genus Limonius; species Limonius californicus. The sequence continues at coordinate 20,809 of JABXWE010001211.1, forward strand.
ATTGCACACAGTAATGGCTGCAGCACAAACTTGATTGACACACTAATCAAAAAGGAGGATCATAATTTAGCAATTCAAAAAATATATCAACAAGACTACTCCGACAATGTTAAATATTTTCAATTACGTATTTCGGTTACATATGGGAAAAAATTGCTAAAATTACAATCAAAAGAAGTACATTGAAAGTAATTTACAAAACAATATAAAACACTTTCAATACAATAGATAAAGCTAATAATTTCTTGAAAGGTATTTACAAATTAAACTGCTCAAAGAGTAATTCTGTATCCATAGGCCAGACAATTATACATTTAAACATCAGATATAAAAAATTAATTGAGCTACCTGCAACTGGAAATTTTGTAATAGAAGACCATATTCAAGTTTGAAATCAAAATCCAGCGTTCTGTTTACCTAACCGTAAATGTTTACAATTCTAATAATTGCTTTTGAAAATGACATTTTGCATGTCGAAATACGTATAAAGCCGAAATAAATAACGTTGGAATTGTGACTATTGCTATTTTTAAAATATTATGAACAACGCTTGAGCTTGATACGACAAATGTAATTCTGTACGATATAAATTGTTAGCCAAACGTTGATAAAAAATTATTTGCCCTGTATATGTTGTTTCAAACAGCAGTCAGTCCGTGGTAAAGAAATCTCTAATAGTTTCCATTAAGTGAAAAACAATTTTTTTTCTTCCAATAGAAGTAAAATGATATAATTGTTAGAAAATGTATACATTTAATGGGTTTTAATTAAAATGATAGCCAATTCTGATTTTAGTGAAGATCCTCTAAAAATGGGAATTATTTCTTATATTACTGTTGATAAGAAAACCAGTTCCAGTCAGTTCAAGGCCACTTTTAAGCTGATCATAACGGTTTATGCACGAACAAGAATTACAAACTTCAACATTAAACTAAATGTGTTGAACATTTTCGAAATTGTTCACATACTTGCAAATCTATTAAATTCGTTGGTACTAAGGCTTACTGTTTTAATTTTAATCACATGTGGAAGCTTATGTCAGTAGAAACGCTCTCCAATGTGAGCATTACAACGAAAAGGACATTTTTTTACATCAGTTAATGTTTTAATTTTAATCACATGTGGAAGCTTATGTCAGTAGAAACGCTCTCCAATGTGAGCATTACAACGAAAAGCACATTTTTTTACATCAGTTAATGTTTTAATTTCAACTACATGTGGAAGCCTATGTCAGTAGGAAAGCTCTCCAATATGAGCTTTACAACGAAAAGCATATTTGTGTACATCAGTTAATGTTTTAATTTTAACTACATGTGGAAGCCTATGTCAGTAGGAAAGCTCTCCAATGTGAGCTTAACAACGAAAAGCACATTTATGTACATCAGTTAATGTTTTAATTTTAACTTCATGTGGAACGCTATGTCAGTATAAAAGCTCTCCAATTTGAGCTTTAGAATGAAAAGCACATTTTTGTACATCAGTTTTAATTTTAACTACATGTGAAAGGCTATGTCAGTAGGCAAGCTCTCCAATGGGAGCTTTAGAACGACAAACACATTTTTGTACATCAGTGAATGCTTTAATTTCAACTACATGTCGAAGCCTATGTCAGTAGGAAAGCTCTCCGATGTGGGCTTTACAACGAAAAGCACATTTGTGTACATCAGTTAATGTTTTAATTTTAACTACATGTGGAAGGCTATATCAATATGAACGCTCTCCAATGTGAGCTTTAAAACGTAAAGCACATTTTTGTACATTTGTACATCAGTTAATGTTTTAATTTCAACTACGTGTGGAAGCCTATGTCAGTAGGAAAGTTCTCCAATGTGTGCTGTAAAACGAGAAGCACATTTTTGTACATCAACTAATGTTTTAATTTTAACTGCATGTGGAAGCCTATGTCAGTAGGAAAGCTCTCCAATGTGGGTCTTTAGAACGAAAAGTACATTTTTGTACATCAGCTAATGTTTTAATGTTAACTACATGTGGAAGCCTATGTCAGTAAAAAAGCTCTCCAATGTGAGGTTTAAAACGACAAGCACGTTTTTATACATCAGGATTCCATAACACTTGAGTAGGACCAAAATCACCCATTCAATTGTGATGCCAATGTCAATGTTCGCTAACAAGCTAAATTTCAAACTGTGAAATACAAACTTGTGAAATGGCTGACTTAGTATTAACAGACCTAGAACCAGGCCATTCAGAACTTTGGCAGGACAAAGCCATTATCAAGTTCGATAATAACCTGTGGAGGTATTTTTGCTAGACACTATAGTTGACTGATATTTCAATTAGCATCAACGGTGCCTGCGAGAGAGAAAATAATTATACAGTGAAATCATATAAATAAAGTAATCATGAATGGTAAATTCTTTGAAAAATATTTCATACGAAAGCAACACGAATTGTATTGTCAAAAACACAATACCAGCAAAATTCAAATAAGGGGTTGGTCCCTCTTTTGTAAGGGAAACAAAAGGGATTATTTGAAGATCCATCTGCTTTTGAGAAAAACAACTTCAGTCTTCTGCAAAACGATGAACGGTTTCATTATATTTAACTTAGACAATTATAATGCTAATATCAATATAAAAATAGTGTCTACGGTAAATGTCCTTATTAAAAATATGTGTCATAATACAAATTAGTTAAAATATATACTAGTACAGCGCGAATCCCTAATTACAGTCAGAAAATGTTTCAGTTCATTTAGTGATATTAAAACCCCAGGGTAGTACGAAGTTGATCGTTAATATCATTTAGAAACCATGTTCGAAAAGCAGCTTTCATTGTATTCTTAGCCGGTGCTCGTACTATTCTAAAGTGCCAATACATCTAAAATAAGTGCTTGAACACATACATGTTAGATACTTATATCCTGCTGTGTTATATTAAAGTAGATACGTATTTCTTTAAACTCCATGTATAATTAACCATTACAGGGTTTGGCGTTTTTCTCTTCGGAGATAAAAATTTCTGTAAGTGCTTAGTATATTAATTTATGTGTAAAAGTTTGTGTTAAATCTGTTATTCAATATATTGGATGCTAATACTCAGGGCGTTCTGTTCTGTTCCTCTCTTTACCTTTGCAATTAAAACTAATATAGATTCTGTAATTTTTCCACGGTTTTTTAATTAGCCTGGCAGTCACTTTTTATAAAGATAAAAAAATTACCTATACACAGGGTGATCACTTTATCTTGTAGCAGGAAGGCAGGCTACACACATTACAGCTGTTTGTATTTGATAGGTATAATGTATTCACGATTGATTTGCCATCCAACAGGCTGTGGAAATCTGGGGGAATGTGTGGTATCATTGAAATTTGTCATTTAATTAAGTTGGGTTATGCTAGTTTTTCTTGATGGAGGTTATGTTTTTTGAAAGCAGGCAATGTTGCCAGTGGAGCTTGTTTGTTCATTTAACGTCAGCCTATTGCTGCTCAATATTGGTTTATAATACTTAGATATAATAATGATTTCATTATAAATAAAATAACAACTATAATTTAAATGTTGTCGTAACACATACCAAATACATATTGCTGGTCTTTTTACACGAGAATTCTGAACTCAATCGTATGTATACAGAGCATATTCCACGCCATTCTTTGTTGTCCTATATTTAGGTCTTGCAGCAAATTAAGAAGAATTAACGTCCATGCCGCTCATGTTTCAAATTGATATTATGGTAGTCCAGTGGTTGACTGTTTGCCTCTGGTGCTAAGAGACCCAAGTTCGTATTCCACTGAGGTTAGTATTTTTCTCGGGCGAGATAAAAACTGCAAAAAACACTCATTCAAAATTTAGATGCCAAAAGAATATCCCCTACCCTATTCCACCTTCAGGCTATCGAAGAACCTCATAGTTGCGCTTTTTTAAAATTTCGTCAGTTACGTATCTTTTATTTCCGTCTGCTGTAAAAGGTTTAATTAACTCCCAAAGTTCTTTCTTAGTAATTTTGCCCTGAATTTCGACATTGTGGTGGTTAATCAACCATTCCTGCAATACACCTTTTTTGCAAGAAAATGTGGACGGCTTGTCAAACTGCACTGAATGATACGGTGCGTTGTCCATAACCACGACAAATTTTCCTTGCAACTTGTCCAAAGCAGGAATCAGCTGATTAACCAACCAATTTTGAAAAATTTCCCCATTCATAGTTTTATGATAGTCCCTGTCGTTGTTCTTTGAGTCTAGTAACATGTCGCACCCTTCCAAAAAGCCTAAATTACATCCCGCATTCAAAATCGTGAACCTCTTCCCCTCACTTTTAATTTTGGCTGGGTTACTTTTAAGATCGGTTTCGTGTACCCATTGACGACTCGCCGATCCATTTTGATAGATCCACGTTTTGTCTAGGTACACGAATGTCACATTTTTACTAGAATTTTGATATTGGAGAAATTGTCGCAAAAATTTAATTTTGGATGCAACGACGTGTTTTTGTTCACATAAAATTTTGCGTCCATTCACCATTTTGTGTTTGTAACCCATTGATTTAATAATTTTGAATAAAGTAGTCCTGCCCCCTTGCATTCATAATATTCGCGAGAGTCAGCCAAGAGTTTGTCGAGAGTAAAATGTTCATTCTTCAGATGATACTGCCAAATTTGTCGTTGCAAATCTTTTCTGAACGTGTAATATAAGAAAACGTCCGTCTTAGCATGTTTACTACAAATTGATGATTTCAAAACGTCCTGTCCTTGTGATAAAATGTCCCTGATAGAACGCTCAGACACCTAAAATTATAAGTAATTTGCAATTGCATTTTTAAGCAATAGTACATGCTTACCCCAAATATATCAATTAATCGATTTATAATGGTATATCGTGTGAAGTCTCTTTTATAATGGTTGAAAGCTTTCACAATTTGCAGTTTAGTAACTTTGTTAACAACTTTCACGATTCTGACAATTAAGTAGGTATAATATATTATGTGTTTTATTATTTCTAAACTTACTAGATTATTTTAGAAAAGTAGGGGACCCTAGAGCTGGCAACCGGGCAATTTAATTTTGACATTGCTAGAAATCAAATAATATTTAAGAAATGCAACTTAAGAAAAAGAAACAGCCTGCTGGATGGCAAATCAATCGTGAATAGATTATAATTTAAAAAGCTTATTGAAGTACACCGGATTTGAATTTAGTTTCGTTGTCAGAGTTAACGGATAATGATATCGATAATATGAATAAATTCGCAAGTCAAGAATTGCCACAACTTTTGGATGAATCTGAACTAAAAATTTTTTTTGATGTGGGGGCCGGTGGTTGTGGATGGAGTTGAGCTTTTATACATAAGTCGATCAGACCGTTTGCGTATTAATAATAAATATAAAGAAATAAAACAAAAAAACAAAAAAAATAACTATTTTACCAACAATTTTACTTTATCGTTTAATTAAATAGGTATTTAATATGTATTTTACGTTCAAATATACTTACTAATAACATTTGTGTTAAGTATTGATCTTCATTCTGTTAATAGAACATGTGTAAACATTTAATGATGTGCATTAATTTCCTGCAAATTATGCTACATTACAATGCAGTATCTCTGCATTACTATGCAGTATCTGGACATTACTGTACAGTATCTGCACATTACACTACAGTACAAAAAAAAATACGGTTTATACAGTACTGGTACAAAATCTTATTAGGTGAGACACCCCTCGGGTAAATGCCGGTAAACATATGTCTCCAAGTCCATGAAACACCTTTACTTAAAAAAATACTTCTTTTCAGAACCACCAATTCTTCTAAAAAAGAATTCTGACGGAGCGAACGTTAATTTAGAAACGCAAGGAATATTACGTAAATACACATCCGGTAAATCAACGCACCTGTCAAGCGTTTGTTTACGTTCTAACTCAATGCTCGACAAATAGAGATTAGTACCATTTGGTCTTAGAGGAAGGGTTTTTAAATTCTTAGCAACTGAAAGATTTATAATTTGGCAACGTTGCCTATCTTAAACCTAAGCGGATGCATGCATTTAGTTACCCTTGATCATATACTGTAATTCCAAAATTAAATCAAGTATGTATCCATGTCATTAAAGTCATGACATTTGGGCAATCCGTTTGTCATACATGCAATTATCTATTTAATTTTAATACTTATTAAAATTCCAAAAATCACTCCAGCTTATTGTTACGGGCCAAAAAAGTTTCACGTTGCGGCGCCAAATTTGTTACGGGCCGATTCTCGCTACGAGAATTATGGAACGGCGAAAATCGCACGTTGGCGTGCTAAGAAATTTTCGGTACGGCCAAACGCGCTTTTCTTGGACCCGCAAACTAAAAAAGATGGTAAAGGCCAGCGGCTTGCTCAGAGGAGTAGGGGGAGTTCGTAAAAATCGCTTATAGAGAAAATGCTTATAAGTTGTGTACAGGATGCGTCGAAATAAGTGGGCGCCACCTTTCAAATCCAGCTGGTTACAAGGTTCTTGTGAAAGGCCAAGGACCAACAGCTACGGGAATCGGACTCGCCTTTAATTGTGCCTTCACCTGTATATTTAAAGCTTGCAAAATCCTTACATAAATATTCAGAACACAGTAATAAAAGACATGCGGAATTTAACACACATATAATGGAATTACTAAGACACAGTACAGAATGGAGACAACAAAGGACCCTTTAATGCAAACATTAAAAGATTAAATACAAACATTAAAAGATTAAATCTCGAACGTTCTTTATGAACTCTACGCCGCTGGTGCCAACGCTACATTTAAATGGTTTCAATAACTGCGTAGCCCAGTTGCGCAAGTTTACAGAAATAATAGCATAAAATGAGAGTCTGTATATAATTAATACAACACGAACAGTGGCTTCAGGCCACTGTTAATATTTTTATCATTATAACAAAAAAAGGTCAATACGTTTGAATTTTGCAAGATACGCGTGCCGAGCCGAAAGTTACTTTCCACAAACACAAAACTTGGTAGTTTTTACCTTTCGTGGATGAGAAGGCTTCGCACAAGATCAAGGTATCGAATCCATGTAGAAACGGGAAGAAAGGGATGGTTGATCCTGGGAGATGTTGATTTCGGCGATGCCAGACAGGGCCTATCGGGCGATGAAAATGCAACAGCTTTTACTACAGCACTTGCAGGGTTCAAATACCCGAGGGTAACGAGGCACCACGTTCACTTCGTTGATATCCGAATAATCGAGAAGAGCAACCCCACTGAGTTGCTTTATTTGAGGGCCAAACTGCTTTTAACGATGTCAGGTGATGGGCAGACAGAAGGGAAATTCTCGAGAACAACGGAACGAACCAAATTTCAGGCACAACACTTGTACGATTTATTTTTCTTTTCACTTCACGTAGATCCGAACTGAATTCGACAGGAGCAATTAACTCAAATTGTCCAACAACAAGGCGAACCCTCTGTTAATTTTTTTTATCCGACTTTTACGTCGATTGGATTGTGCTTTACAGCACACGGTATATTACGATACTTAACAGGGCGCCGCGAAGGAAAAGAAACTCTCTAACAAGTCGCGTCCGTCAATTTCAAGGGTCTGACTTCCACTGACTCCAGAATACAATGAAACCCCCCCCCCCCAAAGATTGCACAACCTTTGGAAACATTGCGCTAGAAATTCTAGAAGGAATGTGGCAGAAAAAATACCACTTGCAGGTTTTCGGAAAACCCTCGGGAGGCAATATTGCCATGCAGCAAAACAAGTAAATTATGAGAAGTGTTTTTAGCAATTCCGTCTGCACGGTGAAAAACAACGCACAAAGAAGAACCTTGAACGAATCTGAGACTCCTTTGATCGTAAATTATCCCAAGACGAAAAATACGAACAAGCTTAACAATAAAAACACAGTTTATGGAGAAATTTATGGCCGCATAAATTTCTCCATAAACTGTGTTTTTATTATTAATCCGGCCAAGAAATTTTCCTTCAATAAGCTTAACAATGCTTAATTCTTTAAAGACGCAATGTAACCAAAAGCATATCCAATATATAAACAGTAATTAAAATAGCGTTAACCAATTCTTACGAAGCGACAAATGAATTAAGAAATTTATTCATATACAGTGGGGAATTCGAAAATAACACAACATTATGCTGCACTATTGCAACGGCAACGGATTTGGTATTGTTAAAGATTAAGTTATATGTAAACTAATTACCAAAATGCAGTGGCGTGCGGTGACTTTTGAAGTGAGGGATGCATTTGCATTAGGAAATTTTCAAATGGGGATATCCGCGGGGTCTGGGTCACTCTGGTCAGTAGAAGGGGGGGCGGGTCCGGAATTTTTTTTGAAAAAATCTTCTAGAGTGCAAATTTTAGCATATTTCTTGAAGTATTTTTGGCCTTAAAATAAGCTAAATACGCTGAATTTAACTCTAAGAAATAAATAGAATGAGTTTGAAACAAATAATGCTGTCCACTCATACTAAATTGCCTGAGATTGAGTAAATAAATACCGCTTGCAGTAATAGTTTATGTAGGTATGAGCAAATATTTCATAAAAACCATTCAAATGTATTAAAGTACAGAATAAAACAAACATTGATACGAAGAATACTGGAAAACCACCATCGAATTATAAATGTCTCGAATTTCTGATGGTGGAGGTAGGATCTGTTTGTATGAAACCTTTACAATGAAATCTGGAAAAAATAAAAAAAACTAAAATACATGGTCCTGTACTGACGGTCAAAACAAATAACTAGGAAATAAAATAACCACAATAGGGAATAGTATTCAGGGGGGTCCAGACCCTCAGGGCCCCTCATTACGCCCCTGAGTATGAAAAAAGTCCAGTCCTGTTTCCTTGAGAAATTCCAACATTTTTGAACAATTGTTTGCTTTTGCAGAATCTTGAGAAGCATATAATACAGATAATTGAGAATGTAAATCAAAGACATCATAAAAGTTACTGTAATGTTTTTTTATAGAATTGAAAGCTTCTTCCGGAAAACGAGAGTTGCCATATTTATCGAAATTACATAGCTCTACAAATTTTAACTGGCAAAGATTTTTAAATCTCTCGTGCAGTTGCTGTGAAATGTTGTCTAAGATTTCAAAAAAAGTCGCCTATAAAAAGTTTCAATGTTGCCCACATCATCAATCCTAATTCGTCTCCTTCTGGGTTCCATATTATCTTCAAGCTGATTTGTTTCTTGCCAGATACTTTCAAACTCATTCCTTAGTTTATTAATTTGGCTTTCGAATTCGCCAATTTCTTGAACACAGAATCCAATATCATTAGATTTAGTTTGTAAAACACGGTGGCGGCTCGTGAGTTAAGAAAGAGAGTGGGCACAAGAAAAAACTTACCTATTTTTTGTATATAAAATCCATTCTCCTATTTTTCATGCTGGAAAAGACGTCTATGAGTAGTTTCATCGGCCTCCAAAGCAATGAAATTTGCAGATTTAATTTCTTTTAATATTTCCTGCTTGTAAATTTGCAACATTGCATCTAGCAATTCGTTCTGAATAGTTTTTGAGACGCCTTTAAACATTTGTGAACCTTTCATATGTATTGCAAGCACAACGTCTAATTCGCCAGCAAAGTTGATTAACCCTAAATAAATTCCTGGATAATGTTTCATTGTAACCTCGCAACGCGGGTTCAAAAGGTGCCGCAAAATTTAATACACATAATCAACCGGCGCAAAATATGACGATTTTTTTCTACGTCTTCGTTGTACTTAATTTTATGTTTTTTAATTGTTCACGGATGTCCACTTTGCCTAAAACACTAAAATCCATGCACGCATTCATGTGAGAAACGGTAAATTTGTGTTTCTTTGCCCTCTCTGCAATGTGTTTTAAATCATTCACCCCTTGTTCATTCCACGCACTAACCTCTTTCTTAAAAATTAAGCGCATAAAACAAAACAGTTTATTTGTTATCGAACATCCGCACACCCAATCGTATTTTTCATAGATATTCTTGTTGAATTTTCTATTGTACGTTCGGGTTTTACTTTTCGAACTGTAGTTCATCTGAATATCAGCAATAGGCCTTCCTTTGTTCTTAATTAAAAGTTTTTCCTCAAATGATAGCGGGTTTTTTAAAAGATTTTGCACGCAATTAACTGCCATCATTGAAAAAATGTCACGTTCGTCTTTGAATTCACACGCGCGACTGCGCGAATACAAAATACTACGGTCGAAAGTCAAACGTTGACATTAAATGGGGCACGCTTCGATCGGTGCCCCATTGGGCTGGTATATCGCGTATAGCGAAGATAACGAAGATAATGTTAGCCGCGCTTGTGGTGCGGAAGGAAAATTTGATACCATCGTTAAAATGATGAAATTAAAATAATGCACTGAATTACATGCGAATTTCTTTCTGTGTTTATCTTGGTGGTTGGGTGGGCACGTGCCCTTGTGCCCTTTAGTACAAGCCGCCACTGGTAAAACATCAAATAAGATATCTGTATAAGGAAAAATCTCGAAAAATATTTTAAGCAAGAAGTTAAAATCAAAATCGTTTCTAAGTAGCATCAGATAACCCCTCGAAGAATTGACGGTTTCAGGGTCCCATTGGTCGTCACGTTCCAAAATATTTTCAAAAAGTTCTATTAAGGGTTGTCGATATTGGGAAACTGTTTTCACTAATCTACCATAACATTACATCGTTATTCGTACATGGATACAAGATCCGCTTTTATAAATGTATCTAGATACAAATACTAGATACTAAAATAGTATCTTAATTCAGGATCTAGATACATCTATCTAGATCAGACGTCGGCAACCTGTGACCCGCGCGTCACCAAGTGACCCATTTAACAATTTTAAGTAACTCTTTTGAGATCCGCAAATAAAGTATAATTTCAAAATTAATTATAAAATTATAAAATTCATCTTTTTTTTTTATTAGCCCGCAGCGTCCCATTGTTGGGCAAGGGCCTCCCCCATATGGGGGGTTGTTGATCTACTCTCCCATAGTGATCAATCCTCGTGTGAGAGAGGCGCCGCGTAACACAACCTTCGGGTCACCCATCGAAGTACTGACCGTGGACCACGCTGCCTTAACTCTCCTGATCGTACTTCCACGGGCGACGAATGTACGCAACCCAGGACCTTACATTCATACATGAAGAGAATTTATTTGCAAAGGTATCTACGCAACAACTTAAGGATGTAATTGAAAAGGTTGTTAAGATCGTAAACATAATAGTAGCATGATCAGCATCAACACACTGTTTTTAATGAAATACCACTGACCCGAAACGTCTTCTTAATAGTAACATTTTGGTTGATTTTGACCCGCAGCCAAAAAAGGTTGCCGACGTCTGATCTAGATACTACCAAGCACTGGCTACAACGCTAAAAACATCCTGTCGTTCTTTTGGCCACGATATTGTACATGTTTCGTAAATAAATATTAGGTAGGTAAATTATACTAAGATACGCTGCTATTTTTTGACGAATTTTAATAAATCGGGAAAAGTTCTGGACATAGCGAAAACTACTTTTTTTGGTGTTTTTTGCTTAAAATCAGCGTCGAGATTGTCACAATTATTTCATTATCTACTAAATATTATACTCAATAGTAGGAGTATAAAGGTTCTCATCATCATCAAAGAAAAAAGTTAGAAGCGACTGTAAAATTTTTCAGAAATAGAATTAATTGGTGGAAAACAGTACAGTACAGATGGAAAAGGCCTACAGCTTAGCTCACAGGAGTAGGGGGAGTTCGTGAAAATCGCTTACGGGAGGAAATCTTTAGTTGTGTACAGGGTAAGTCAAAATTTGTGGGCGCCACTTTCCAAATCCAGCTGATTGTATGTCCTCGTGGAAGGCCAAGCAGCGAACAGCTTACGGGAATGGAACTTACCTTTCTTGTGCTCCCTCCTATATATTTGGAGCATGCAACATTCTTACACAAACAAATACAGAGTACACAAACATAAAAGAGGCAGTAAATTTTAACACACATATAATTAAACGGTTAAACATGACAATACAAGAAAATGACTAAGTGATAACGCTATAAGTTTGGATTACATATTTTTAATGTTCTTGAACGTTCAGAAAAAAAACTCGCCGCCACTGGTGCAACCTGATTTACGTTCTTTCATACAGCACGTACACCAGGGACGCCGAAGTTCACAAGAATAAAACGGAATATAATTCGGTAGTTTTATAATTAACGACTAACACCACAAACGGCGACTGAAGGTCGCTGTTTCGAGTTACATGAAAGCAAAATTTGAAGTTTGCAAGATAATGCGAAACAAAAACGGTTTCTTTTACACATCACAAAAACTAGATCTTTTACCTTGAACGGAAATAGGAGCGGCCGGCACAATACTGGTTAACAAGATGATGATAAAAATCCATGGGTACGACCCTGAAGCCTGGGTTGAAGGAAGTCAATATCCAGGGGCCCGGAACTTTGATGCGTTCAGCGCACCAATGATAACCGCAGAGCGATGGGAGCTGGTTTCGAAATTAATCCGCCAAACGGCGATCGGCCAATTCACACGGAATTGCCTTTACCGGGGTTGAACCCAGTGTTTCCTTTTAAATCCGGCAGTAGCCGATGGTCTGTTTAGTACCAAAACAACGAGACGGAACACACATAACGGATACCCCTCGAAAAAAAAAACTCAAAAGCCGCCACTTGCAGCACTCGATATATTTACGGCCCTCCCCTGAAGATATAATTTTGGGAAGGTCTGGAGCCAAAAAAGGTGGAAGATTGACTGACTTAAAAACGGAACGGGAATCTGCACCTTCCAACACAAAAAATTGCTCCATATTACATGTTCTGAAAAGTTCTAGAATAAGGGACACGTGAGTTCTGGGAAGCGCCCGAGGTCAAGCGCGGAAAAAAACAATACTCGGCAATTTCGACACCAAAGAAACTGTCAACATAACTCAAACTTCGAAAGACAAAACAAACTAGCGAGACGGTAACCCAAAATAAGACTGCAATTAAAATAACGTTATTAATTCTTACGAAGCGGCAAACAAACTACGGAATTAATTCATATAAAACGGCAAATTTGAAACGAACATAACAAATAATTGTTTATTTGTACCAATGAACGCACTTACGCCCTTTTAATTAGTGAGAGGGGGGCCATGTACCTACGAATTACTAGACGTAAACAATTATTGCAATTATTATTTATATTAATTATAAAGCAATTATTGATACCTATGAACTCTCCGTTCACATGATGATGATTTGAAAGAGCGAGATCTAGGACGCGGTTTTCCAAGCATCTCTATACACTTAGGCCACATTTGATCCATTGTACACCCTAACTAAGAATTTTGTCTATCTGTCCAACTCCAGTAGTGATTTTTAATGTGTCACACATCGCAGTGGCTCGGGACTTACGGCTTTACTTCTTATCCGACAGAAGGCGCATTTTCAGATTTTTCCCCGCTAGAAAAATCTCACCGACCTCAGCCAGGTTCGATCCCGCGACCCTCGGAGGCCGGCCTCCGTTTCACATACTTGATTTAATTTTGGAATTACAGTATATGATCAAGGGTAACTAAATGCGTGCATCCGCTTAGGTTTAAGTTGGGCAACGTTGCCAAATTATAAATCTTTCAGTTGCTAAGAATTTAAAAACCCTTCCTCTAAGACCAAATTGGTACTAGAGTTTTTTTGCTTGCCTTTGAACGTAGAACCACGTGATATAAATATCCGCCATTTTTAATACACCCTGTATGTAACATATACATGGTGTTTCAAAAATGTGGTGCTAAAAATGTACCTACTGTTCAAAGCAGAAGTTATCCGATAAACAAGAAATTTAAAAAAATTAAAGTCAAATTTTGAAAAATTTATAAACCAAAGTCGGCTCTAACGACTTTATTTAAATTTTTCTCATCGTGAGCGGCCCAGCGACCAAAACTCCGACTCGGTTTGTGGTCGGCGTTTTGGGTAAAGCTCATAGGTGAGCTCGTGGACATTTTGCTGAATGGCCAAAACGCCGAATCGATGTACAGTCGTCATTTTGGGCCAAATACAAATTTAGATTCGTATTCGGCTCCGACGCAATGTTCACGAACGATGTGGCGTCCTTTAGCGCCGTGCGGCGTTTTGGACATGGTCGGCGGAATGGGAGTCGGCGTTTTAGGCAGTCCCCATATGTGTATGTGTTCACTGAAGTAGATTTCGATAACCATTTAATTTTGAAAATATTCTGCTCTACTCCAACCTATATAAACCCGATACGACGCTGCCTATTTTTAGTTTCGTGGAGCGATTCCCGATATTAAGAAATAAATGGAAATTTAAGAGACTTGCACCTGGCAATAGTAATCACGATATTTAAAGACCCTTGTATTATTTCTACAATTCGCCTAAAGCCCGTGTATATTTTTCCATATACTTCTAGTTTTCACGGAGCATGCAGTTTAATATGAATGATTCATATTTTATGCTACTAAACTGAATATCGTGATCTAGACACTTGTTTATGTGACTCCATCGGTAGTAGCTAAGACATTCCACCCATTCGTATGTTACTTCTCCATCATCGGCTCCCATCCCGCGTAAAAGACATCTATCTGCAACATATTTAACAAATTTCAGATATTTCCTATATTCTTTAGGCTGTTGAGGTTATGTTTCTAAGCAGTGTACAAGTTGAGCCATTGTTTTCCGTTTGCTGCCCTCACTTTCGCCTACCATCCAGGGTTTTTCTATCACTCGTAAAACTTCGGTGATTGTGGCATTACATTGCTTTCTCAGTCTTCCTCTTGACCTTTTTACGCTTGGTCTTGTCTCCCATATTTGTCTTTCTTTGCTTTATCTGAACTTTTACCGCCAACTCTTGTTCTATGAACGTTTTCACTTCTTCTCGTATGTTTCCCCCTTTAAAAGCTGTTCCTTTTATTACTATATTATTTTTCCTCTCATTCTTTTCAAACTTCTCCACTTTTCTTAGTATTTATATATACATATTCTCTATATACTTCCATCATCTCCCATATCGCATGAAAGACATTTATATGCAACATATTATGGTTGCTCCAAAACCGCAATTTGCTGATATTTTCTAAATTCCTTAGTGCTAAATGGTTTCCGTGAATTATCACGATTTATTTAATGAACAATGTAGGTAATTGATGACTTATACACGGCAATTGTAACTCTCATTTTGGGTGAGAGAGGAGCAAATTTTTACTGAAAAATTATATAAGCCATCTACACCATAGAGATTTACCCCGCCTTTCAAATACTTAGAACACACCTTTTGTATTTTTCTACAGTTTTCACAGTAGTAGATCGTGCGGAATCATACCAGAAATTTCGAAATTTACTGCATTAACGAGGACGATTCAGTGGCTTTGAATTGCTAAATAGGGAATAATTAATTTTGTGGCTCTAATCAAACGGACATGTTTCTTAATTTAATTTGTTTTTCTTCTTCTGATTGTAGGCCAATGGTCTGTTAATTATCTACAATTAAGCAGATAATTTGTTTTTGCATTTAGTAATATTTATTTCGTCACCTGGAGGCATATGGAAACCATCGATGATGGCGGACGCACTTAACCACTTTATAATTGTATAATTTTGAATCCACTGGCCTTAAAATACGTCAGAAAGGCTTATATTCGATAATTTAGAAAATTTAATAATACATCTGTCAGATACATTTCCAAATACTTATGTAATTTCAGCCCGGTAAAAAGTTTCGGTATTTTTACAATGCGTTCTAATGCAATTTGTGGCAACCATGCTAATGTGAAAATTACCGTTACAATTGACTAAATATTAGTAGTTTAATGATGTGAGGTAGAACTTAAATATTTCTTAATTGATATTTATTTAAAACCAAAAAAATTTGGGCGTCTATTTAAAATGACCGTGTGCTAATTTAGTTACATTTAGTAACTCCCATATAAACATGTACAATGTACATATGTTACAGTAAAACAGGAAGAGATTCAAACATCGGAATTGCCTTCAAAAGCGTCCGATTTAAAACGTGATTTTGATTGGTCGATTAAACTGGAATTATTACATGAAGAATTAGACATAAAAACTGAAACCTGTTGTAACAATGAAGATAAAGTAATAATAGAGCATCCATTGAATAAAAGTGTTAAAACTAATACTGGGGAAAAGTTTTATAAATGCAATGTTTGTTACTATGGAAGTACACACAAAACTACCTTGCAAAGACATTTGAGCACTCACACTGGAGAGAAACCCTTCAAGTGTAATATCTGTGATCATGAAAGTGCACGCAAGAGTAGCTTGCGATCGCATATGAGCACTCATACAGGAGAAAAAATTTTCAAGTGCAGTATATGTAACTATGAAAGTGCAAAAAAGAGTAACATGCAAAACCATATGCGCACTCATACAGGAGAAAAACCCTTCAAGTGTAATATATGTAACTATGCAAGTGCACGCAAGAGTAACTTACGATTGCATATGAGTATTCATACAGGAGAAAAACCTTTTAAGTGCAATATATGTAACTATAAAAGTGTACACAGGAGTAGCTTGCAAAACCATATGCGCATCCATACAGGAGAAAAACCCTTCAAGGGTAATATATGTAACTATGAAAGTGCAGTCAAGAATAGCTTGCAAACGCATGGAGAAAAACCCTTCAAGTGTAATATATGTAACTATGAAAGTGCAGTCAAGAATAGCTTGCAAACGCATATGCGCACTCACACAGGAGAAAAACCCTACAAGTGTAATATATGTAACTATGAAAGTGCACAGAAGGGTAACTTGCAAACGCATATGAGCACTCACACAGGAGAGAAACCCTTCAAGTGTAATATATGTAACTATGAAAGTGCACAGAAGGGTAACCTGCAAACGCATATGAGCACTCACACAGGAGAGAAACCCTTCAAGTGTAATGTATGTAACTATGAAAGTGCACAAAAGAGTAACTTGCAAACGCATATGAGCACTCACACAGGAGAGAAACCATTCAGGTGTAATATATGTAACTATGAAAGTGCACAGAAGGGTAACTTGCGAACACATATCAGTACTCACGCAGGAGAGAAAGAAACGGTTTGAATGCAAAACTTATTTGTCAAAATCTTACACCGTAGTTTGAAGACTCAGGTCAAGTAAGAAAAGTGCATTTTAATATAATTGTAAACAAATTATATTTGAACAATCTGATCTTGCTGAAAAGCAATCCGGTGACTACTACTGAACAACGAATTTCCCCTAAAGAATATTCGCTTTATGAGGACTGTACAAAATGAAATATCTACACCGCAGCTGACCTTGCATCTAATTACGTGAAAGATATTTACAATTTAAGTATCTTAAGAAAATGTTACCACCATTGTAGAGTCCACTGCAGTCTTTGCGAGAGTGGGGAAAATTGTAGAAACATTCCGGACAACCCAGCCTCGGTGGGAGCAGACCCAATATAGCCATTCTTGTGTGACCCAACAACCAAACAACATGGGCAAATCGCTTCTTGAAAAATTCCCGGTTAAGTAAAACTAATTGACTGCAGTTTGTATTCTCTTTAATAAATGTATTGAACTTTTCTGGTGTTTTATTTACGAATTCAGCTCAGCTACTTTACTTTACTTTACACTTCACCCAATGTTTGAGAATTTTGGCTCATTGCTGAGCCATACATAATTTAAAAAGGATCCAAAAGAAGTTGAAAGATATTACAAAATTGCAATTTGCTCTGAGGATCATTTTGATACCGTTCGTTCACCAAAGTAACACCCAGAAATCTACGCTAACACACTGCTTTCGTGGTGCCTCGGAGTGTGCTAATCGCACTTTACTTTTATCAAGTCAATATAATAGGGATGATAATGCACTGCCTCTAACACTGCTAGTTCGTTTTCCATGCTTGTAATCGATCCCGCCTTACATATTCCAGCGTTAACAATTTTTCTTTTGTTTCTTATGTGGGCGCTTGTAGGGATGCAATATTTAGAAAATAAAAAAACCTTTTACACGTAATCACTAATTTATTCACATAATTAACACATAAACATAATAACATATCAACTTCCCCAAACATAATTCAAGAAGGGAACAAAAACCAACTGCCTACTTAGGTCCGCTTCTGCGCAAAAAAAACCCTACCCTTCGGGACCGATCCAGATCCCTAAAAGGTGCCTATTGGGTTGCATAATCGCTAGGCGCACGAAATGCCTACAGCTCGGCGATCCTGACACATGATCGTCTCGATCATACATCATGAAAACAAACGTACCCAGTCATAATTAATACTCATTACATAATCATAACATAATATAAGACACAAACAAGTTCAAAAAATCCAGCAGAAATCATATGTGAGTCCAGAACATAATAAATCATAACACACGTCGAAATATAATTACTACATGAGGTTAACTACATACATACTAAATGATAATTGCATAAGGGACCGCGGTGGTCGAGTGCGAGATCGCACTGACCACTCGAGGTCACACTGAATTGCGCTTGTTCCGGCGTGGTTTCGAATCCCCGCTGGGGCGACCGCAATTCAGTTAGTTAAGTTTAGGGTGCATGCTGCATGAATGGTTAGTGTGTAAGGGACGCCCGCACCCCCCTGAAGTAATGCGAAAGCGGTTCCGGGGGGAGGGGGGGGACGGTAGTATGAATGTGTGAAAAAAAAATGATAATTGCATAATAGAGGTAACAGAAAATCCAGAAACAATTTACTCTCGAGTCCAGTGTTTCATCTGATCGGGACCATAAACCCACTCAAATGGTATCTGGGTCACCTGAAAGCCCTCTATGTCCCTGATCGCATATCGGTCGTGATCGAGTACGCTTCTTATAATGTAGGGTCCCTTAAATTTGGGTATCAATTTCTTATTCACCCCGGGTGTGACATCGACATTTTTAATCATAACATAATCCCCTACGTTGTAAATAGTCGATTTTTTATGCTTCCTATCGTAATAGGTGGCATTTGCATTTTGACTTTTTATAATATTATCACGAGCCTCGTTCCTAATCTGTGCCAAATCGCGATTCTGCTCCAATGTGTTTTCTAAAATAACCCTGAGGCAGTCGTTAATTTCTCCTACCTGGTCTACGCCAAACAGTAGCTTACTGGGAGTTTCACGAGTTGACCTATTAAATGTATTGTTCATGCTAAACTCTACTTCAGAAATTACTTTATCCCAACTTCCTGGAGATTCCGCTAACTTCGCCAACATTGGAGTGAGGCAGCGATTAATCCTTTCCACCTGGCCATTTGCTTTGGGTGTGCCCGTGGCTGTTAACACGTGTTCGATTGTTTCCGATCTCATAAATTCGTTAAAAGCGTTCGATGTGAAAGCAGTGCCCCTGTCGGAAATAATCCGTTTCGGTTTGCTAAAAAATCAGAAATAGACTTTCAAATTTTTAATCACCTCCTCAGTTTTCGTACTTTTGCTTGGAAATAACTTAACGAATTCGGTAAACCCGTCGACAACTACTAAAATAAATTTATAATGACCACTGGTCTTCTCGACCGGCCCGTAATGGTCGATATGAAGGGTCTGGAAAGGTACGTCACCTTTCGGAATGCAGTGAAGGTACCCTTCGACTTTACCGCTTAAAGGTGAGAACTGGATGCACTTGAGGCAGTTCGAAATATATACTCTGACTTTCGCTTTCATATCAGGGAACCAATACACCTTCGTAATGTAACCGATCACCTTGTCGAACCCTACATGACCAATATCATCGTGGCAGGCGCGAATTACATTGTTCTCCATGCTTCTCGGCACATAAAAAAGTAAATTTTTATTCTTGTGCTTATGGTACACGAGGCCATCCCTCAACTCATAAAATTTGTCTTCGCTGAGCTGTAATTTTTCCCTAATGTCAATAATTTCGCTGTCAGCGTCCTGCTTAACCGACAAAGTTTGCTCAAAAGTGTTGCCTTGTAAGACGAGCACACTATGATACCTACTTAACGCATCTACATGGCTCATGCGGGAACCAGGTCTGTGTTCGATCTCGTAACTATAATTTTGTAAAAACATCGCCCATCTTGATATACGCGGGTTGACGTTTTGCTTGCTGAGTGTGAACCTAAAACTATCGCAATCCGTAATAATCTTAAAATGTATGCCAGACAAATAAATGTGAAATCTTTTAATTGCGTAGACCACTGCCAGGCAATCGAGCTCAAAGCTGTGGAATTTCGACTCTGTAGGGGTGGTTCTGCGGCTAAAATAAAACACGGGTTGAAACTTCCCCGCGGTTTGTTTTTGCATCAATATTGCACCATAACCGCTGCAGCTAGCATCGCAATGTAGTTCCGTTTCTAGTTCCGGGCAATAAATTGACAAAATTGGGTAAGAGGAAAGTTTACGCTTCAATTCTTCAAACGATTTCATTTCGTTTTCTCTAAAATTAAAAGTGGCATCTTTTCTTAACAAGTCATACAACGGCTTTGCCAACAGTGAAAAGCTACGGACGAAACGCCGAAAGTAGCTTGCTAGGCCGACAAAACGGTGCACCTCTTTCGTATTCCGCGGAACCGGGTAATTGACTACAGATTCTACGTTTGCTGGATTCGGTTTAATTCCGTGTTTGTTAATCTAATAACCCAAGTACACAATTTCATAATTTAGAAAGAAGCACTTATCGAAGCGACTATTTGTTAATCCAAACGGCATTTTGAGATATTCAAATTGATCTAAAGGAGTGACAAATGAAGTATATTTGATAGAGGATTCCGCCATTTTGAAGTGGTGGAATCCATTCTTGAGATGTAAAGTGCTGAAAATTCCTTTATCTTTAAGCATGTCCAAATGGTCATCTATTAGCGGGGACGGAAAATTATCCCTGACAGTAATTTTGTTGATTTCTCGAAAGTCAACACATAAGCGTATTTCATCATTTTTCTTTCGTACAAGAACAATTGGACTGGAATAAGGGGAATTACTAGATCTAATAGTTCCATTTGCCAATAATTCATCTAAAATTTGCTGAAGTTTATTCTTCTCAATTAAAAGACAGACGCCTAGACCTGAACGAAATCGGTTGTTCATGCTTTAAAGAAATCGACATTTCAAATTCGTGGTCCGCGCCACCAATGCCACTTCGCGCAACATAATTATCATAATATAAACTACAAAAGTCAGCCTTTATGGTATCGTTCATAACTGGATTAATCTGCAAATCATTCTGGACTTTCGTTGGTTCCTCTACGTAATTAATATTTAAAATTTTATTCATAAGATTTTGAGATTGATCATTATCCTGGGCCGGTGAAACCTGCACAGTACTCCCAATATCTACAACAATAGAAGGATCAGATATAAAATCTCTACCTAAGATAACTGCAAAAGACATAGTTTCATCAGGTACTATATAAAAGTTAATAAAAATAGACGTATCTTGAATGCAAATTTTCTCCCGAAAAATACCTAAAATTTGTAATTTCGAGCTGTTAATGCCAGTAAATTGATGAGATTGTGGCGGAGAACCTGTGTACATATCAGGAGTGACATACCTGCTTTTGATCAAGCTGATGGGGCTACCTGAATCCACTAACGCCTTTTAACTGAATTGACAAACAGATTGAAATTCGTCCTGTGCAGTAAAAGTAAACGCTACAACATACGGATTACAAAGTCCCTGCACAACATTGGTCGTGCGGTCTATTTGAGGCACCCTTGCCTCAGGGCAATCCTTGTAGCGGTGGCTCATTTGTCCGCACCGGAAACATTAACCCCTTTCGCGCCTCGGTCGGGGGATTCAGAAGCACGGTGGCCCTCCATGTTGCAGTTGAAGCATCTGGGAACTAACGCCACCGATCTGCCTGGCCAAGGACCGGATGTGGAAGGTTTCGCGGGTCTTCTATCCCGTGTAGCGTCACTTCCGCCCCTCCCCGCACAAGCACTAACGCGATCACTTGCACCCCGATCACTTTGTGTCACATTGTTCATAACACTTAATAATTCTTGGAGCGAATTGAAACTCCGCATTCTGGCTTGACTCTGAAGGTTTCCATGATCAAAGCCATCAATTACGTATTCCACCAAATCAGCTTCGCTTACTCGAGCCTGGTTGCCCAATAGAACTTTCTCATGGAATTACGTTGAGAATTTTTCGTTCTTCTGCCATCGACGCGACTCAAACTTTTTCATTAACATAACGCGATCAGGTCGCGATGTAAACACCTTTTGCATTTCTAGCTTCAACTCTTCCCACGACATAGTGATAAATTCAACCTTTGAATGATACCAAGACCGTGCTGGTCCATTAAGACTGTATAAGCTCCTCGATTGTAACAAGGCCAGAAGCCGCTGCCGCATCCGGGGTTGCACCAGCAAGACCTTCGCCACCATCTTTTCCTTTGTCTACAGGGCTCGCGTCTTCTTTTCCCATTTTTAAATAACTTAAAATTGTAAATATCGGTATCCCACTTCTGAAGAACTGTGTTATTCACTTAACACATAAACATAATAACATATCAACTTCCCCAAACATAATTCCCATGCTATTCACCAAGCTGTAATTCCCGAATTAGACTCGGACCATTTACCAGTTTATATAACCACCGGAAGTCAACCACAAATCAACCATAAACCCCCAAGATTAATCAACGGGCGAATAGACTGGAAGATGTTTAGCACGGCCTTACAAGATAGTATATTAATACCGGCAGCTCTTAATAATAACGAAGCAATCGATAATGCTATAAACACACTAATCAAATGCATTAAAACCTCAGTATCAGCCTCCACTACTGTCCAAAAAAACAAGCGTCTTCACGATTACAGGATTCCCCCATTGTCGATTCAGCAAATGATAAAAGAAAAACACAAAACCCGAAGACAATGGATGACTACAAGAGATCCTTCCGTTAGAACGCGTTTAAATTACCTTATTCACAGAATCCATCAAGACCTAGAGAAACATAGAATTGATAGGTACGCCGATTATATTATAAATGATTTAAAACCTAGAGATCCGACAATGTGGCGAGCGACAAAACGAATCCTGAGACAGCCACATACCATACCGACCATAAAACAGGATGGCTTAGTGTATGCCACAGACAAGGAAAAAAGTGAAGTATTTGCCAATTATTTATCCAAAGTGTTCACAAGCCCTGGCGAAAATAGTAATGCGCAAGATCGCTCACAAATAGAAAAAGAAATCAAAAACACTCTTTCTTCCACCCCAAAGGACATTGAACCAATTACACCAAGCGAAATCAAAGAAATCGTCGATAAGCTTCCAAATAAAAAAACACCTGGCCACGATCTAATTACAAGTACCTTACTTAAGAATCTGCCCAAGAAAGCTATAGAATATCTAGTAGGCATATTTAACGCTTGTCTAAGATGCGGTTACTTTCCCGATCAATGGAAGTACGCTATGATTCTGCTGTTTCATAAACCAGGTAAAAAGGTCAACGAAACTGCAAGTTATAGACCAATAAGCCTTCTTCCAAGTATATCTAAAGTATTTGAAAAAGCAATAAGCAAAAGACTCTCAGAATTCGTCAACTCCGAAAATATTATCCCGAAACACCAGTTCGGATTCCGACCCAAATACTCTACCATTCATCAACTAAATCGGATAACAGAATATATTGAATCTGGATTTGAAAACAAAAAATATACAGCGGCAGTTTTCATTGATATCAAGCAGGCCTTTGATAAGGTATGGCGTAGTGGAATTGTATTCAAACTCATAAAAATCAAGACGCCAAACTATCTTATTCACATTATTAGATCTTTCCTTGAAAACCGTAAATTTTCAACAGTAATAAACTCTGCTACTTCGGATAAAAAACAGCAGAAGCAGGAGTTCCGCTAGGGTCGGTACTAGCCCCATTATTGTTTAACATCTACGTCCATGACATACCAGAGGTAACAAATACCACACTTGCGACGTTTGCTGACGACACTACGATTCTAAGTCAAAGCAACGATATAAACACAGCTATTACTCAACTTCAAGAAAAAGTAGACATCGTTACCAAATGGTGCGACAAGTGGAGGCTACAGCTAAACTCATTAAAATCGGACGCGAAAATTTTCACTTTGCGCAGATTAAATAATCCACCTAATGTAAAATTTAACGACCAAAATGTTCCGTGGAACTGAACCGATAGCGCAGCTAAATATCTTGGTGTTCATCTTGATCAACGATTATCTTGGGGGTATCACATCAACAAAAAACCGAACGAGGCCCACACAAGACTGATCAAACTATATCCAATTCTGAATAAGAAGTCATCATTGAAAACGGATTGCGGGACTCTCATCTACACATCTATAATTCGCCCTATTTTAACATATGGTTTTTCAGTGTGGAGCAACGCCAGTGAAACACATTTAAACAAAATACAGACCTTTCAAAATAAAGTGCTGAGAATAATTCTGAATGCCCCTTGGTTTATCAGGAATTCCCAAATCCACCGTGAATTAAATATACCTACTATTAAAGAATTTATCACTAAACAATATAAGTGCTATCATGAAAAACTACAGTGGTGTCCTGCAACAGCACATTACCCCATAGGAAGAAGAAATATGCACCAACGCTTAAAGCGCCAACTGCCACAAGACGTCTTACTGTCTGACTCGGATTAAATATTAAGTGCAAGTGATTCGTGATGGGCTTTAGAACGCCCTTAGTGCATATAAAACGTCCAATTAATTAACACAGTTATGCATAGCAAGGACTTGCTGAACTAGCTTTATCATTATTAAAAAAAAAACATAATTTAAGAAGGGAACAAAACCAACTGCCTACTTAGGTCCGCTTCTGCGCAAAAAAAACCTTATCCTTCGGGGCCCATTCAGATCCTTAAAACGTGCCTATTGGGTTGCACAATCGCTAGGCGCACGAAATGCCTAGAGAAGAAATATTATTTTTGATTATATACTTCGAATAATTTCTAGTATTGACTACCTGATCTTGGATACTAAATATAAAGCCTTCGGTCTCTGCGAAGATGCCACTTCTGGAGGTCAACCACATGTTCGATCCTTTTTATCTACTTCTGGCTTATTAAGTTAATAGGCATGTTTTCCGTGTAATTCTTTAGTTGCCCATTTTTGCATTTTCTCCAAATTTGTAGTACATTTACTTTCTATACGATCATCTTTGCTACTTAGATTGAATGGGGTGTAATTTTTATCTGCTGCAATGATAGTAGCGTGGAGATTGCTGTGACTTTCCTTTGAATAGAAATATTGAAGCATATCTTTAATTTCTTGAGCCCATGCAAATTTGATATCTACCACTCCTCGCCCTCCTTCATTACGTGGTAGTGTGAATCTTTGCGTTGATGAATGCACATGATGCATGATTGCATATAAGTCGTAATGGCTTCTACTACATTTCGTCCACTTAGCCGTTTCTTGAGGACATTTTCAACCCTTTCTTCATATTTGTGTTTGATTTTGATTTTCTTTGTATTGTGTTCAATTTGGTTTGATTGTAAACATCCTAAATATTTGTGTGTCTCGTTTTCCTTCATGGCGTCTATCAAATGGTCTTCTGTTTTGTATCGTTCATGTTGATATTATTATTATTATTATTATTTTTTAAATTTATTCTCCGATTTGTGTCTGGTATATAATGTAAGATGCGAATATCTATCATAACATCTTGCTTATCTATTGTTGTAAAAATTTTCTGACCGTCCGGCATGTATTTAGTATAACGGCTTTTTGCATTTGTATGTATATCTTGGGGTTTAGATCGAGTATCCTGAGGTAGTTATGTAAAGCAGTTGGTATAACTCTTGTAAATTATGTTTCAATTGAAGGTAAAATGGGTTTTTTTAAAAACTTTATTTTAACCTCCAAGGGAGCCGTGAGATATGGATTACAAATTCAGACTGATTTAGACTAAAAATTAGTTTACATTTTGCACCTTATTATACTTTTCTAAATCTACTCTTATTTCTGCAAAGCAAGATAAAGCTATCGTTTGCTGTGTCGTCGGTTCGAGTTACGTAACTCTTCCCGCCTAAGATGGTTTAACATTTCCTGGGAAAGGTTAAATCTTAGATTCTAATAATTCTTTCGGAAAATTGTTAACATTTGACGAGCGATAATTTTCTTAATAATATACTACGTCTAAGGTACATACATATAAAAGCACTAATAATTAGAATTACAACAAAAGCAATTATAATAATAGAAGCAATACTCAAATTTGTATGATATGGCATATCTGTATTAACAATTAATTGCTTTCGTTCGGATAAATTCAACTGATTATTTATAAGATTATGTATATCTATAGGAGACAAATCTAATTTGGAAATATTTATGTGATCTAATTGAGATATTTTTAAGCCACTAATGTGGGGTAACTTTAAATTAATAACTTTAGTCGTGGGTGATTTCATATAAAATAGTGTTTCCTGATTGTTAATAACAACATTACAATCGGATGTAATATGAATTATTTTAGAACCAAATATTTCTTTACGATATGAATTTTGTAGGCTATTAATATTTAGTACAATTGTTTCGGGAGTACTAATTAACCATGTGTTTAAATTTACTTGGGAAATTTTTCTGGTCAATAAATCGAATACGAAAGGTTTACATGTTTGGTTTTTATCAAAGTTTAATAACTGTGTTTCACAAAGTTTGTTGTTGGGAATCTCGAGTTTATTTGACGGTGAGCAAAAGTATTGATTTGTCGAAGTGGATTTACAGTGGTCGATATTGATTGGAATTCTTATTAAGTTATTGAATAATATTGTTTGATAAGTAGGTATAATTAGCCTAAATTGTTTGTGTGAAATATAAATAGGAAAAGGTATTAATTGGGTTAATTGATAATCGATGTCTGGAGTAATTAAAGGTATTTCCAAAATTAAAGTTATAATGGTGTCTTTTTGATAGGCTTTAACTGTTATTATTGATTCATATAAGTGTAAAGTGTCGACGGTAGCAGGGTATGGAATTTTAAGAAATGTATTTGCGTGTTTTGACGCTGTATTGAGAGATGCCGATATATTATTTAAATTGTCTAGTAAGTTATAACGCCTGCAAATAATTTCCTACGGAAATTCCTGTAAATTAGATAAGTAATTCGTAGATTAATATCAGCCTCCCGGAACCTCAATCGAAGATGGGCGGTTCACAAATAAAGTCAAATAAATAAAGTAATTAACTACTCGTCAATCACCGGTAAAAAGGGCGCCACCAGCTTGAAAGATTTCGCTGATAATAATTCAGATGTAGATTAGAGTAAACTGGACCTCAGGTTCTTCACACTTATCTAATTGCTTCGTTTATACAAAATTATCAGAGATAGGGTAAACAATAAATAATAAGACCAATTGCAACAACAGTGATTTAATGATTCAAAAAAATAATATATTGATAAAATAATTTCCCCAGTCACATATATATATAATTGTGCTAAAATGCACGAGGACCCTGTATACGTACACACCACCCGTATCATTCACTTAATATAGTGAAAATAAGATTAATGTAAACGAGCAAGGTAAAAATACTACGTTTGAAAATATACACCAAGCGTTTATGAGCTCTAAAAACGCCCGCAGTCGTTAGAAGTACTTCCAGCGATCAAGCGCCCTGTAAACACATCATACGATAACAACAACCCCGAACAAACGTAATATTACAGCTCTCTATGACGTACCCTGTATATACTAAGTGATAATCACGTGCATATGTACGAAATACATAACACACTAAAGTATAGAAATTTTAATCTAAACAAATGAGTCATAAACCCGTTGAACAACTTGAAATTAAATTAATAACCCGACACATAGGTATCTCAAACAATGAGTGATTTTAATCAACTCTACAAATCAAAGTAAAATTTAAACAATTACTACACTTGCGTATTTCGTAGTTCAGCGATCTTGGACATCTGGCTGCCCGTCGGAACACGTGCTGCAATTGCCCGTTGTCGGTATAAATCCAGCAAATTATTTGGGACACGCAGAATTCAAGATCTCATTACAATACCAAGCTTTGGCGAAATCTGCCCCCAAATGCTTGTCTAAATAAATAAAAGAAGAAATGCGTTAGGCTAGCATGCTCGAATCAAAAGGATGAAACTTACCAATCGAAAATCTCCGATTGACACTAACACAAGAATTAAACGACGAATATAAATCGGCCAAAGACCCACATCGACTCTCTTCAAACTAAATTAGAATACGATGTAATACAAGATGTCCTCAATATAACGAGAAAATTACTCAAGTATGGAATACTTCACAGAGGAACCTCGATCGTCGCTTAAATAAATTGTCACTGACCCACAAAAATGGTCGCCGGAAATGCAATTGTTATCCAAGTCTCGCACAGGCGCGTTTCATAAAAATCAAGTGAGGAAAATGGGTTGCAAACCAATCAGGCGCGAAAAATACCATTACAAATTCCCCCCCCACCAGACATTTCGAAGACAAAAACCTGACGAGAAATGTAAATGAACAAAGGAATTGAGCTGAAGCCTAAAACATCCTAAATTGGTACGAAATAAACGACTAACAGATAGCCTAATTTAATGCAACTTGCGTTGCTTACAATACAAAAAATTAAATAGTGTAAGGGTGAAGGACATTTTGTTGCTTCCTTCAATAATCCCAAGACACTTCCGACGCCCAACCCACATAATGAAAATAAACCCAACCCAAGATGATTACCCCCAAATTCTCAAAGCACAATATTTTTGCCGACGTACTATATATATAATAGAGACTATACGATGCGTAACCAACAATAATAAGCCAAACTCCAGGGAAACAACAATTGGTAAACGATGCTGCAAAATAACTAGATATACTCGTACACAAAAGAAAAACTTACTAAGGGCCAAGATGTTCTGCCTAAATCTAAAACCAACAACAATCAAACGCTTCCTCAGCTAAACAACAGATCAATCAACCAACTATCAACGACTAATCAATCGCACTAAATAGCTAAACAACAACTAAACCACCAATCAGTTAATCAGCTAAGAAAATGTTCAAGGACAAGATGGAAATATCTTCTGATAGTGACCGTCCCTACAATGCCAAACCAACCACCCGCTAAATGTAATCGTTGAATCTAGTCATCATCCGAAGAAGGTTCATGATGCAATTTAAGATCTTTTGCGTGCCAATTACCCTTAAAACGACCATCCATATCAACTAACTCAAAAGTCCAAGGCGAGAGCTTTTTCTTGATTTTATAAGGGCCGACGTATTTCGGACCTAACTTGGCCGAATAATATTTATAAGCATTTGATAATAATTTATTCCTATGCC
Source organism: Limonius californicus (assembly GCA_014611495.1). NCBI lineage: Eukaryota > Metazoa > Arthropoda > Insecta > Coleoptera > Elateridae > Limonius > Limonius californicus. The sequence continues at coordinate 50,026 of JABXWE010001211.1, forward strand.
ACACCAATTGACCTGGAAAATATTCGACGTTTCTACGACGTAAGTTATAGCCCTTCTTATGTTTCTCGTACGCCTTCAGCAATCGATTATGGATATTGTTATACAACTTTTGAAACTCTCTAGATCGTATTTGAATTCTAGGCACATCACGCATGATCTCTACGTCTTCTTCGTCTTCTAATTTGTCGTTGCACTCATGAAACTTTTCCCCATCGAGTACAATTTCTCGTCCAAAATTTATAAAATACGGAGTCAATCCAGTCGATTCATGTTTCGCAGTTCTTAAAGCGCAAGCTACTTTTGCAAGATATATATCCCAATCACGCTGATTATCCGAAAGGTACGAAGATATCGCTGTTTTCAAAACTCTATTCACCCTCTCTGTGGGATTTGCTTGTGGATGGTACAACGCAGTAAATTTAACCTGGACCCCGTAATTATCAGTCAGATTACTAAATTCCTTGCTACGGAATTGCACTCCATTATCAACAACAATATATTTTGGTACATCAAATAACAAAAATACATCCTCTTCCAGATGTTTAATGATGGCAGGAGTTGTTGCAGATCGCAACGGAAAAACTAACGGAAATTTGCTAAAATAATCAGCAACTACCAAAATATAAGTATATCCACGCTTCGAACGAGGCAAAGGTCCAACTAAATCTGCTGAAATTAATTCCCACGGTTTCGTTATCTGCGGTCTTCCCACCATAAATCCTACAGGCTTCTTTTGTTCGACCTTGTGACTTATGCATACTGAACATGATCGGATATATTTAGCTACACTAAAACGTAGTTTAGGCCAGTAATAATTTTGCGAAATACGAGCAACTGTTTTAGCAACACCTAATTGTGCAGCAGTAGGAACGTCATGATTTTGGCGAATAATTTCCCTACGTTGGTTAGAAGGTACAACTAACTTCCAAAGCTTACTGTTGTCATCCAATCCAGGATATAAATTTTCCACTCGCTTATACAACCTATTACCTTCGACACGCCAGTCAGCATACCGTTTCGGAGACCCAATCACCAATTTACACATATTCCAATACCAACTATCTTTGTTATTGGAGCCATCAATATTGACTATATCCAAAACCGGAACCGATCTCGACAACGCGTCAGGTACTACATTATCTTTTCCTTTCCGATGAACAACTTCAAAGCTATATTGCTGTAATCTAACAGCCCAACGAGTTAATCTACCACTGGGATTCCTTAAATTATTCAGCCAAACTAACGAATAATGATCCGTAATTACCTTGAAATGTGAACCTTCAACATAAGGCCTAAATTTCTCTACAGCCCACAATACTGCCAAACACTCTAATTCCGTAGTCGTATAATGACGTTCAGCTTTATTAATCGATTTGCTAATGTAACTTATCACCCTATCGCCATCAGGATATTCTTGGCTCAAAACAGCACCCAATCCAAAGTTTGACGCATCAGTTTGGATAACAAAAGGTTTGCTAAAATCGGGACAAGTCAAGACAGGCGCAGAAACTAAAAATTCCTTGATTGTTTTCAAGGCAAGGTCACAGTCCTCTGACCACACAAACTTTACTCTTTTCTTTAAAAGATTCGCCAACGGAGCTGTGATCGCTGAAAAATTTGGCACAAATCTGCGATACCATGACGCCATTCCCAAAATTCTACGCACCTCTGTAACATTCGTCGGATTAGGTATGTTCAAAATAGCCTTTACTTTTTCTGGGTCTACATGCAATCCATTTTTCCCTACAATATATCCTAGATAACGAAGTTCTGGCTGAACAAATTTACACTTTTCTCTACTAAGAGAAAGACCAGCTGCTTTAATACGAGCAAAAACGGTTTCTAAAATGGCTAAATGCTTCTCAAAGGTGTCCGTTACAATAATCACATCATCTAAATATGCAAAAACGTATGGATGTAATTCTGGACCTAAAACGCTATCAATAAATCTCTGCCATGTTGATGGAGCATTGTGAAGGCCAAATGGAAGACGATTGAAGTGATAAAGGCCACGGTTCGGTACCACAAAAGCTGTAAATTTCTTCGAATCTTCTGCCATCGGAATTTGCCAATAAGCGGATTTAATATCCAGCGAAGACATGAATCTCGCATCACGAAGCTTGTCTAAAATATCTGAAACGTATGGCAAAGGATACGCATCCCGTTCAGTAACTGCATTCAACTTTCTGTAATCCACGCAAAACCGGTAGCTATTATCACGTTTTTTAATTAAAACGATAGGTGACGCCCAAGGAGAATTTGACGGTTCCACAATTCCATCTTTCAACATACTGTCTAATTCAGCATCAATTTGTTTTTGTATAACCGGAGAAACAGGATAGTACCGTTGTTTTATTGGCTCAGCTGAGGTCTTTATCTTGTGCTCGACTACCTTAGTACACCCAATCCCTTCACTCATGGTCATAAATGTGTTGTCTAGTAAATTTGTAAGGGCTAACGATTGTTCAACACTCAAATCAGTGTGACCCACAATAGCATCAACAAAAACTTCGGATAAATTATCAAAATGCCACTCTCGTTGCCTAAGATTCGGAACAATTTCCATCCGTCTCCAAAAATCTATACCCAAAATCAAGGTATGTGGCAATGACGGAATAACTAACGTCTCAAAAATTTTTACTTTTCCCCTCAAACTAATGGGAAGTAAAACCACCCCTAACACAACACAACTTTCCCCATTTGCCACAGTACACACTTGAGTCGAAGATTTTCCTAACGGCAAACCCAAACTTCCTAACAGTTCCCAACCTTTACGACCGAGAATGGTTTGATTGGCCCCCGAATCTAATAATCCCAACAAAACTTTCCCAAACACTTCTACTTCAAGGTACGGGCGTTCATCCCCCTGTAGTTGCGCAAACAAAAAATCCAACATTACCCCTGAATTGTCGATCAAGATTTTCTTGGAAGGAGAGAGGTCAGATACTTGATCTTTTATCGGCCTCTTCTGGCGTTTCCCGACCTATTACAGTTGTTGCAGGTTCGTACAGTAACCCCTGCTTTCCCACATTTGAAGCATCTTCTATTTAAGGGTTGTTGACATCTGGTAGCTATATGACCCCCTAGTCCACAATTCCAACAAGTAACTTCGTTAATAGCTGCTACTTCTCGACGTACCCCTATCTTTGATGTGGAGGGCAAAGGTTCGTTATAAACGTAGGCTAAATCCGGTTCAAGGGTTTTCCCTGCTAACTTTCTAGGTGGAGGTACAAATTCCTCTACGGCGCCTTCCGCGCTTCAATTTGTCGACCTAACTTCAATAAATCTGGGATTGAATTGACTGCAACTAAACTCAGCTTGTCTTGATAAAAAGGAGCTATATTCCGCATCAGTATCTTCAATCGAAATGCTTCTGACACACAACCATTCATACGATTGAACATATTCTGTATAACCGCAACATACACCCCTATCGACTCTTTCGGACCTTGTGTTCGTTGTTTGATCTCTTCTAATAACTTATCATCATAATTGTGAGGTTGGAATTCCTCTCTTAAGAATTTTACTAATTCATCCCAATTATCAACAGTATCCCTATACGCACGATACCAAATCAAAGCTTTCCCGGTAAAAAGATCTAACGCTGAATCAAATAATCCCTCTAACGAAATATTTCGGGCTACTCTCAATTCTTCCACTCGCTCTATAAATGCACTTAATGACAGCTCATCTCCATCCCCGGAAAACTTTAATCCCCACTGGCTCACAGGTACAGGTTTAATATCCCCCCTAGCAGGTGAATAATAAGGACCCGGACGACTGGTTCGAACAGGAGTCGATGTTTCCTGAATTGAAGGCTCCCCAGAACCACCTATGTTTGTTGACAAAGCTATCAGGCTGGCTTCGAAGGATTGCAATTTATGCGCTAACTTCGTTTTGCACTTTTCTAGTTGACCCAACAATTCCTCCTTCATCTTCCCCTCTTCGTCCCTACTCACAATCATTCGACCTATACGACCATCATAGTGGATGATTTTACTATTAAGTTTTTTGTACGCACCACCGTGAATTGAATCCTCAAATTCTTCGATCAATTCTCTCAACTGTCTAAGCCCTAATACAATAGCTTCTTGATCATCAACAAAAGAAAAAGGATGCGAAGGAAATTCGAAGTATTTGTCCCCCTTTTCCTTCTTAATGGCAGCCCTCAACAATTTTCGCAAATTATCTAATGTGCCTTCCGCCTTTACACCACGGATACTCAACTCATAAGAAATTTCGGAAGTGTTTAACCGATCGATATCCATATTGTTACGCCTTAAATTAATATAAACAATAACAATCTCCCTATAAATATACAACAGCAAATAATATGCAAACTTCCCTAATATTACACCCCCAAAAGAATTTTTCCCAAACAAAACCTTGTTGCAATTGTCTTATTAATTACACCAGTAAATATAACTACAATTTAATTATACAGTATAACTACAGTCACGGTTGCCCCAACACGTTGGTCGCCAATTTTCTATGACGCCTGCAAATAATTTCCTACGGAAATTCCTGTAAATTAGATAAGTAATTCGTAGATTAATATCAGCCTCCCGGAACCTCAATCGAAGATGGGCGGTTCACAAATAAAGTCAAATAAATAAAGTAATTAACTACTCGTCAATCACCGGTAAAAAGGGCGCCACCAGCTTGAAAGATTACGCTGATAATAATTCAGATGTAGATTAGAGTAAACTGGACCTCAGGTTCTTCACACTTATCTAATTGCTTCGTTTATACAAAATTATCAGAGATAGGGTAAACAATAAATAATAAGACCAATTGCAACAACAGTGATTTAATGATGCAAAAAAAAAATATTGATAAAATAATTTCCCCAGTCACATATATATATAATTGTGCTAAAATGCACGAGGACCCTGTATACGTACACACCACCCGTATCATTCACTTAATATAGTGAAAATAAGATTAATGTAAACGAGCAAGGTAAAAATACTACGTTTGAAAATATACACCAAGCGTTTATGAGCTCTAAAAAACGCCCGCAGTCGTTAGAAGTACTTCCAGCGATCAAGCGCCCTGTAAACACATCATACGATAACAACAACCCCGAACAAACGTAATATTACAGCTCTCTATGACATACCCTGTATATACTAAGTGATAATTACGTGCATATGTACGAAATACATAACACACTAAAGTATAGAAATTTTAATCTAAACAAATGAGTCATAAACCCGTTGAACAACTTGAAATTAAATTAATAACCCGACACATAGGTATCTCAAACAATGAGTGATTTTAATCAACTCTACAAATCAAAGTAAAATTTAAACAATTAATTCACTTGCGTATTTCGTAGTTCAGCGATCTTGGACATCTGGCTGCCCGTCGGAACACGTGCTGCAATTGCCCGCTGTCGGTATAAATCCAGCAAATTATTTGGGACACGCAGAATTCAAGATCTCATAACAATACCAAGCTTTGGCGAAATCTGCCCCCAAATGCTTGTCTAAATAAGTAAAAGAAGAAATGCGTTAGGCTAGCATGCTCGAATCAAAAGGATGAAACTTACCAATCGAAAATCTCCGATTGACACTAACACAAGAATTAAACGACGAATATAAATCGGCCAAAGACCCACATCGACTCTCTTCAAACTAAATTAGAATTCGATGTATTCAAAGATGTCTTCAATATATCGAGAAAATTCTCAAGTACAGAATACTTAAACAGAAGAATCTGGTTCGACGCTTAATGCACTTGTCTGTCTCACGACCCAAAATGGTTTCCCGGAAATGCACAATGTTATCCAAATCTCGCACAGGCGTAGTTCGTAGAAATCAAGTGAGGAAAAATGAGTTGCAAACCAATCAGGCGAAATTACCGTCACAATGTGTTTCCTGGAAGATTGCAATTGGGTTTTACTGGTTTTACCTACCCATTATGCACTAAGTGTATAGTAGCCGCCACGAGTGTTGAAGCTTACCCGCCTAGCGTTTTACTTAAGAAAACAACTGCAAACTTTATACCCATCGCACTCATTCAAGTACCTACCCATCAGGGCCAATTTTCTCCACGTTATGCGTCCGAAAAGATTATAAAAGTAAATCCGTAGTCGGGTCCCGTTACTCTTGTCGCACAGCGTGCAACAGACGGAGCTAGAAGATCTTCAGGACTTAAACGTCAGCCGTTTAAAAAATGTTTGCACTTTTTATCGTAACTACAACAAATGCAGTCGCTGGAAAGAGAAAAGGGAGCTTAAAGAATTTTGAGGTTTTAAAATATTACATACCTGTTTATTTGCAAATATTAAATGAAATAGAGGTTTATAAAAAACTACAACAACCTAAGTAATGCGCCGTATTAAAACTATTTAATTACAAATTTAATCAAAATTGTCACTTTCAGTGTCTGAATCCTGATTAACATTAATAATAATAGGATCTATTTCGTCCCTTACAATTTCACGTTCCCAGCCTTGTTTGATAATATCTTGTGTATGTCGTACCGTATTCGCCCACGTATCACTCGACGCTTGGTTAATAGATTCTTGGTACATCTTCAATACATATTCCTCCCCGAATCCATCCCTACCTAAATGCTTGTCACAATATTCTTTGCGAATACCCCAAATGTTTTCAATTGCATTAAAATGGAAATGATACGGCGGCAATCTCAAAACCTGGTGCCCGTGCTGGTGAATCAATTCGTCTACAAAATATCGTTTTGGTCGTCTATTGCGCATTGACAATTCCAATAATTCATTTCTTGGACAATATTCTGGAAACCCAATATTGTTTTTACGTAACCATTGTATTATTGCATCTTTCGTCCAATTTGATGTTGGTTGTGGCTCGATTACTCGACTACGGTAAGATGCATTATCTAAAACGATTAAAGAAGGTTCTGATAGATTCGGCAGTAGCTGTTCCTGTAACCATTTTTCAAACATATCTGAATTCATGTCGTCGTGATAATCCGCACTTTGTGATTTCGACGAAAA
>JABXWE010001213.1:0-21654 GCA_014611495.1 Limonius californicus
TTTACCCCCTCAATTTTTACGCCACTGGATTTTTTATTTTCTTTTTGTGGTTTTTAAGTTTCTTATTCAATTTTATTCAAAAAATGGATAACCATTATCTACCATAAAAGTAAGTGTCATTTGGAAACACCATGTATACTATTTTAGATTGCACCCATATCACATAGTCCTAAACCAAGAGTTGAAGGCTCGAGATTTCGATACCAGGCTGAATTATTGTAACTGGCTATTGAATATGATAGAAGATGATCCTGAATTACTTACGCATATTATGTGGTCAGATGAGGCTACATTTTGCAGTGATGGTAGTGTAAATCGCCATAATATGAACTACTGGTCTGAAGTGAATCCCCACTGGATGAGGGAGGTCCAACATCAGGGTCGATGGTCAGTAAATGTGTGGATTGGAATTCTAGGTGGACAAATAATCGGGCCTCTTAATGGGGAAAGATATTTAGACTTTTTAATGCACGAATTGCCGCTTCTTTTAGAAGACGTACCACTGGCAATTCGTCGTGACATGTTTTGCAACATGATGGGAGCCCGGCACATTACTCTAGAGATGTTCGGAATTTTTTAGACCAAACATATCCTGACAGGTGGATAGGACGTGGAAGTTTATTTAATTGACCAGCCAGGTCCCCAGACCTGACGTGTTTAGATTTTTATTTGTGGGGAAGATTAAGAGATCTCGTTTATGCCAACAGACCCACGACAAGGGATGACATGATCGAGAGAATTCGACATGCAATACAAGGTATTTCAGTGGCAGAAATTGAAACTTCTGTTCTATCCACTCGTCAGAGACTAGTTTCTTGTATTGAAAATGACGGTGGACACTTTGAACATCTGAGGCGCCACTAATAAGGTTCTTAGTAGTTTTTTGTTGTAATTTGTGCAATTTGTTTATCGTTAAATTTGTTACATTGTTTATTTTACGTTCTTAGTAGTTTTTTGTTGTAATTTGTGTAATTTGTTTATCGTTAAAATTGTTACATTGTTTATTTTACGTTCTTAGTAGTTTTTTGTTGTAATTTGTGTAATTTGTTTATCGTTAAATTTGTTACATTGTTTATTTCAATTGTCTAATGCAATAAATCATTCTTTTAACTTTCATAGCTAATATCTTCCGTTAGAGAAAAGCTATCAAGTCGCGGTTTTCGTTGGTCTTTTAAGATTTTGTTTCTCTATTTTATCGTGTAAAAATATGCATACCATTACATTTAATTTTTTTTGAAAAATCACGTTATCCATTGATACTTTAGATTACGCCCTCTAGCGGCAACGGTAATATGAATATGAAACCAATTTAAATCACAGTCGATAGAACAGAAAGAGGCCTTTCCAACAAGCCTAAGAATGTTAAATTCTGTTAAAGTTAACCAGAGTTATAGACGTTTAGAGAAAACATAATTTGACGTCCCCCCACTACTTTATTATTGGAGATGGGACAAAAAGTGTACAACAAAAAAAACTAGGAATTTATCAAGGATTAAACTTCATATATTTTTAGTGCCCCTTAATACTACTAAATACGGAGAAAATTCCAATTTTCTCTTTACTCATAGCCGTTACGCCACCTAGCGGATATTTTAGAAACTCAAAAATATTTTCCAGCGATTTTTCAGGGTCACTTTCCTTAAGATATTTTTTTTTTCAAAGTTGTACCATTATTCGTTTCTGAGATATGGCCGGCAGCCGTTCTTAGTTGTTCACCCTGTACAACAGTGTGTGCTGTATTTTTGTGTATATGATCTTGTTACTCCTCTAGTGTGATCATAACATGAGGAGTGCCATTAATTTGATCCCCAATGACAAATGGAGACCGGGACCCAGCCCGATCACCCAGGGAACTAAAAAAATTTCCGACCCTGGAGTGATTCGAACTGGGACTATTATTTCCAAAGCTTGGCTCTCTTACCACTGAGCCATCCCCGCCCTTCTTTTATTTGATCTAACATATAATTTAATGTAATGCAAAGAGTTTACAAATGTTGATGTAATGTTTAATGTTTTGTCGATAGATATTATTTATTATACAGGGTGTTCTATATAAAAATTTTCAAAATGTGGGAATACCTACTGATCACCCTGCACAGTATATCTAATTATATTTCGATTGACCAAGTATATTAAAAGATCATATATCACAGAATTAGAACTAATTACTTAGTTTTATTAGAACAAATTTTATAAACAGCAAAAACCATAAATTGTAAACCTTCATAAGTTTATATTGTTTTATTCTTCTATCGGTGGCAAACTTAAAAATGTGTTTAAAAAGCGGATGGCTAGTTTACTCCAGCTTGACCAAAAACTCAAAATTATGTGCAATCAAATTCGCTACAACTTTTCCTAATAACATTTTTTAATAATAAAGGAGATAAAAAAGAATCCAGTATTAAATTAAAACCCTGTGTATTGTATACAAAACTACATTGACCGCATTTCTATGTCGTAAATAAATTAATACTGCCTGTGTGTGATTAAAACACATATTACTCATTATTACATTATTTATTTCTACCACGAACATTTGTTTAATTAGTAAACAATCGAGTTAACACGTTTTTCATAAGAAAAATGATAAAAATAATGTTCAAATGATTCACCCAGCCAATTCATACTAGTTGCTGTTTTGCATTATCAGTCCTTGAATGATTTGTTTTTGTTTATAGTAAATGAAATATTTTGATTGGCTTAACTGAGGTGTTGGATGGAGCAAGAAAAACTGTACAAGACATCTGAAAAATTAGAATAGTTCCCTTCTACGCAAAATATTTAGTGGAGACTAAGAAATTAACTCCTGTTATCAATAGATGTCTAGGTACTAAGTTTTTTATTTGAATCGATATACCAGGTATGTACCTAATATGAAACCGGAATTTGCCCATAGGTGGCTGTCAATGTAGTTACCGTCAAACCGCGTCATTGGCGCCATTTTCTTGTTTTAACATCTGACAAAGATTTTCAACTCACAACAATACAAGTTTCATACAACCGCATAGTTTTTAATAGCGTTGAACATGTCGAATTTTCTGCCTGGAAACTACGATTTGTGGCCAGCATTGATTTTCTGTTACCATTTGAAAAAAAACTGCAGCAGAATCGCATCGAATGCTTGTAGAAGCTTACGGTGAGTATGCTCTTGGTAAATCACAGTGCTTTGAGTGATTTAAAAAATGCAAAAAGTGGCGATTTTGATGTGAGAAACGAAGAACGTGGGAGACCACAGAAAAAGTTTGAAGACAGCGAATTGCAAGCACTGTTGGATGAGGATGACGCTCAAACGCAACAACTCGCAGATCAATTAAATGTAACACGAGTGGTGGATACGCGATGCTTACGTACACGTTCACACACTATTCTCAAAAGAGTTTACGAATTGTCCGATTAAATAGGACGAACAGAAGAATTAATACAATAAGCAATTGTTGATTTTAGTATAACACTTTATTAACTGATCACGATGGTATAAGAATGATACAATACAGGAGCAGGAGACAGTTAAAGGTCTGCTGTCTGCGAATGTTCAAATAGTAACTTTGATTACAAGAATCACATAACACAGTAGGAGGCGTCAGATAAAGGTCTACTCCCTGTGAATGTTCAAATGGTAATAATAAAAGGGCCTCCGAAGAGGGCGAAGAAATTTTCTAAAACTAAAAATTAACCTTAGAACAAGATCCGCCCGACGCTATTGTCAGCTAATAAATCTTACGCAAATCTATACCATGTGTCCGTTAGGAACCCGCACATGGCCCAATAACTAAATTATTACCAGCACTGACAGTAATGTTGTCCGAAGATTGGACCTTCATGTCGGGCAGTTTCCTGTATATCGACGGGGGGCCATGGCCCTTCGGTCCACGTGTGTCGGCAAACTCAAACATATACAAAAATGAAAGTTTATTGTTGGGAACCGAACAACGAGAAGCCATCTCCATACGTTTGAAAGCCATGGGAAAGATCCAGAAGATGGGAAAATGGGTTCGACATGAACTGAATGAAAGACAGCAGGAAAACCGAAAAACCACGTGGGAAATGCTGCTCGCCAGGTACAAAAGAAAGTCATTTCTCCATCGAATTGTGACTGGCGATGAAAAGTGGATATATTTCGAGAATCCTAAGTGTAAAAGATCATGGGTAACTCCAGGCGAACAATCGACATCGACTGCAACGCTAAATCGCTATGGACGGAAGACAATGCTCTGTGTTTGGTGGGGTCAGAAGGGTGTGATCTATTATGAGCTGCTAAAACCTGGCGAAACTGTTAATACTGAACGCTACCGATAACAAATGATCAATTTAAATCAAGCTTTGCTTAAAAAACAGCCAGAACATCAAAAAAGGCAACACAAAGTGATTTTGCTTCATGATAATGCACCATCCCACACAGCAAAACCAGTCAAGGAAACGATTGAGGCGTTTAGTTGGGAAATACTTTTGCATGCGGCTTACTCACCAGACTTGGCTTCGTCCAATTACTACTTATTTGCGTCGATGGGACACGCACTTGTTGAGCACCGCTTCACTTCTTACGAAAATGGCTCGATGATTGGTTTGCCTCAAAAGTGCAACAGTTTTTTTGGCGTGGCATCCACAAATTGTCAGAGAGATGGGGAAAATGTATAGCTAGCGATGGGCAATACTTTGAATAAAATATTTTGTTTCATTTTCATACAATAAACATGTATTTTCTATACATTTCATATTTACATACCTAAGTAACCTCATCAAATTTAGTATTTTTTAATGCAGAATTCATTGGTATAATTCAAAAACAAAACACTATATTATATTATTCAGGTAAACCAATTTTTAACTGTAAATTTTTTGTAAATAAGATTATTACAAATGTCCCAAGTTATTAAATTTTTGTTATTATTTCCCATGGGGTGTGGTTCGAATCCCACCGGACTGCGGCCAGAATGACCTTTTGCATGCTATTTCCTTCCTCTCAGACCTGAGCTTTTCATAAAGTCCAGTATTAGGTTGTTGGGAGCATCTATAAGTTCTTCAGTTTCTAAAAGCTCCAAAGTGTTTGAACCTTTTGCCTGCTAATGCTTCGCATGGGCAGAGTATATGTTGCACATTCTACATTTCGTGTCAGCTATCCCCACGATGTAGAGATGTTTTCTCAGAAATACCTTAATCCAGATGCATTGTGCCAACGTATTTTGTGTGAATGCCTAAATTCTATTAGGATCTGTTGTCCTTCTTTCTTCGCCAGTCAGCCTACCCACCCATTACCTCATCATCTTGGCGCTACAGCCCGGTGTGGGCCTTGGCCTGCTCGAGTAGATTTCGCCATTTGCTTCTATCGCTGGCACATCTCCATCTTTTCACTCCCAGGGTCTTTATGTCTGCCTCTATGTCGCTTGTGAGGGCGTCCTGCAGCTCGTTTCCCCACGGGGCCTTTTCTCTCGAAAATTGTTCTGGTTATGCTGTTTTCTTCGGCTCTTTGGACGTGTCCAATCCACCGTAGCCTGGTTACCTTAATATATTTAACGATGTCAGGCTCTTCAAAGGCGTGGTACAATTTGAAGTTGTAGCGTCTGCGCCACGATCCATTTTTCTGCACGGGCCCAAATATTTTTCTTAAAATCTTGCGTTCAAAGCAATTTAGTAGTGTTTGGTCTTGTTGGTGCAGTACCCACGTTTCTGATCCATATGTGAGTACGGGCCTGATTAGAGTCTTGTAAATTGTGCACTTAATTTTCCTGGGTAGGCATGAAGATAGTATTCCCATTAGGCCATGATAGCATTTATTGGCCAGTAATACTCTTCTTTTTATTTCGCTGCTGGTGTCATTGGTGCTGGTGGCCAGTGACCCTAGGTATATAAAACTATCCACCACTTCTAATTTTCTTTCTTCTATAATAATGTGCTCTTCTGTTCGTATTTGTTTTCTTGAACTAAGCATGTACTTCGTCTTCTTTTCATTGATCGTCAATCCCATCTCTAAGGCTGTGAATGCTTCAGTTGCGGCTGCGCGTGTTCTTCCTATTATGTCTAGATCGTCCGCGTATGCGGTATGAACCGACTTGTTAAAGATTGTGCCGGTAATTCTAAGGTTACTATTTCTGATTACCTTTTCTAATGCGATGTTAAATAGTATACAGGAGAGAGCGTCTCCTTGTCTTAGGCCGGTCTGGCATGTGAAAGTTCTTGATAGGTCATTTTGTATTCGGACATTGCATCCTACTTTGCTCATTGTCAGTCTTGTTAACTGGATCAATGTTTCCGGTATCTGAAATTTTTTCATCGTCTGGTATAGCTTTTCTCTGGTTATGCTATCATATGCACAACTGAAGTCGATGAAAATATGATGTGTTTCCTGATTGTATTCTAGACATTTTTCAAGGATCTGTCTGATTGTGAAAAGCTGGTCTGTAGTAGATTTCCAGGGACGGAAACCGCATTGATATGTTCCTATTATTCTTTCTTTGTGTGGTAGTAGTCTTGCGTATAGTACATTGGAGAGTATTTTATATCCTATATTTAGGAGTGTAATGCCTCTGTAGTTGTCGCATGAGAGGATATCCCCTTTCTTTGCACATTGCTGTGCGTGGATTATATTCTTTCCTCTCATTGTTTATTTTTCTATAGAGTTGACGGGCGTTTTTATTGTTGTATGAGGTTTTTTTCTCTTCTAGATTTTACTGGTGGAATTCCTTCTTCTTTTGTTTATGTATTCTCTTCTCTTGTCGTCTTGCTTCTCGATAATCTTCTCGGTAAGCTTCTAATGTGGCTCTGGTATGGTGCTGTTGTTGGAGTTTAAGGTACGTCGGGTTTTTCTTTTTTGTTGCTTCTTTGCATTGATCGTCGAACCACTCTTTTCTTTTCGCTGCTGTTTTCTCCTTCACCACTTCTTTGGCAGCCTGCTGGATAGACCTGTAGCAGTTATTCCATTGCTCCTCTACCGAGCTTTCTAAGGTGTCTACCTCATTTTCTCTAAGTTTCTTTTTACCTTGTTTGACGTACTCGGTCTCTGTTAATGGGTTTTTTAATTTTTCTACATTGTACCGGAAAGTCCTCTCGCCCTTCTCTTTCTTTATGTTTGAGATGCGTCCACGTAGCTTTGCCCCTACCAAATAGTGGCCGGAGTCGATATTGGCTCCTCTGTATGATCTGACATCTATTACATCGGATGCATGCCGTGTGTCAATTAGGAAGTGGTCTATTGCATTTTTGGTATCTCCATCCGGGTGTTTCCATGTCGCCTGGTGTATCCGTTTGTGGGGGAAACAGGTACTCGCTATCACCATTTTTAGAGATGCTGCGCAGTTCACGAAGCGAGTGCCGTTATCGTTGCTAGTTTCATGCAAACTATACTTCCCTATAGTTGGACGGTACGCTATATCTCGTCCTACTTGGGCATTTATATCCCCTACGATGATCTTTATATCATGTTCCGGACACTGTCTATATGCTTGTTCTAGTTCCTCATAGAATACTTCCGTTTCTTCGTCTGGCTTTTCTTCCGTGGGGGCGTGGGCATTAATGACACTATAATTGAAGAATCTTCCTTTGAATCTCAGTTTGCATATGCGCTTGCTTACTGCGTCGAAGCCAATGACTAAGGGTTTGAGTCTTTCTCCTACTATAAATCCTATTCCGAATTCGTGTCGTTTTTCATCACAGCTATAGAACATTGTGTAATCGCATTTCTCTATAGTGCCTTGTCCTGTCCATCTAATTTCTTGCAGCGCAGTCAAGTCTGCTTAGTATATGTTGAGAATTTCGGTGAGGTTTCTAAGTGCGCCAGTTCTGTATAGGGTTTGCACGTTCCATGTGCAGATTTGTATATCATAAGCCTTTTCCGTTCGCGTGGTCGTCGTAATGAGTTCCGTCTGGCTATTTCTGCTTGAGCTTTCGTAACAGTAGGGTTTTACGGGGGTAGGTTGTTAGCCTATAGCCCAACCCTCCTCCTTTATCCGAGCTTGCGACTGGCAATGGTGACTCCTGGACTACTCAATTCACCCATTCATCACCACAGGCGGAGTTAGTAATGATAGAAAACACCATTCTGGCTGTCTTCTTTCCATGTATGTTTGTAGATATAATTCAGATGCTGCATTTGCATCGCGATTAGAAATGTAGAAACAAAATATCATATCGTTTTGTTCTTCCGAAGAATAAACCATGGTTTCTATTGTTATTAACTTTACATATCATCATCATCATCATCATCTGACATGGAGCTGACTCGAGAGTCGATCCTGGATACGCCAGGCCCACCCCATGCCAGTAAGGTGGGTAGGAATTTCCGGGATAGGGCGGGATCGGGTGGGGCATTGCACAACGTTAGCATGCCTGCAATGTATACCGCAAGGCACCGCTGTTGCAACACCGGGTAGTTAGTAAGCTACGCATCAGTGGGATTTTGAGTACGCACCCGGGGCCGTTATAATATCTATTAGCTTCGACTAGACTACGGTACTAGACTGCTTGATCACTTAGCTGGTCTCCTCCTCTCGCCCTCGTTTTGCTGGTTTCCTCGTTGTTTACTTGCTGACCTCCGCCTTGTCCCTTTGATCGGTCCGCCTATCGAGCCGAACCAGCACCCCAGCATCAGCAGCAGTAGGAGGTGGTCGCTGGTTCCGTTGATCGTTGGTACTCCCTCAATCCTCCCCCTTGGTCCTCTCCCCCTGAATAATTCTCGTGCACTTCTCACTAATTGTTTTGTCCGAAACCGCGTCCGTGCGCACTCTCGTCTTATACGCGCAATCCGTACGACTGGAATGCTTATTCAGAAGATCTTGTAACGTATAGAAAAGCGATTTAGCTAACTATCACTAGTGGATTAAGTTGTTACTATTAAAGCGAAATTAATTAACCTGATTTTAGCGTCGGGAATTAGTGCGCGAAACTAATGAGATGTCTCAACTTCTGCATAATTATAAGAAATGCTAAATCGGACTATTATTTAAACAAGCTCCGAGCTAAATTAATGACTTATGCGTAATTAGAAAAAATGCTAAATCGGACTATTATTTGAACAAACTCCGAGCGAAACTAATGAGATGACTCAACTTATGCGTAATTATAAGAAATGCTAAATTGGAATAGTATTTGAACAAACTGACATATGGAATCCTCAGCTGATGCATAAGTAAATTAACTATAGGTTAACCGTTGCTCTAACTGCTCTAATAAGGTATTGTGATACTCCCGAATAAACGAAAAAAGACATGGTATAGTTAGGGAAAGTATTTAGGGAAATTATTTTACCAAGCTGACTTATTTGAAGTATGGTCCGGAACTTTTGGGTGGACTGTACTTCAGTCTATTTTTAGGTCGGCGCTTCGGAAAGTGTGATCGCCACTCGCCCCGTTCACGACGGAATTCCAGTAGGATTTACCCGATGCTGTAAACCGCCTACCACCTAATCTGATCCAATCTGATCTAAATAACTTGTTTTTTTGTTTTGTTTTCAAAATCGCGAACTAAAAGCGGGTATGAACCATACATATTCACCAAATAAACTTAATAAGCCTATTTGTAGCGACTTTTAAACTATCTTTGAGGAGCGCGGCCCGATTGCGTCCGCCGTGCTCGGGTGCCCCTCAAGAACCCCTCACGAAATTTCTTCGATTCGGTTAAAAAATTCGTCTAATTGTGATCTGAAATTTAGTATTTGAATTTTATTTTAATTTATTAAATTAAAAGCTAAATCAAGTATAATTGTTTTTTTGCAATAATTTGTTCATCATCATCATCATAATCATGATCCTCGTTTGTACCGCTTGCATAGTGTTGAGGCGGTGTGAGGAAAAGTTAAGCTAGTATGTGCTCTGCATCAACAGGGCCCGACTCTGCGGGTTATGTTGGTGCAAAACCGTGCTTGACTTAGTGTGTGGATGTTTTTGTTTATGGTTTTGTTACTCCTCTAATGCAACTGTAATACGAGGAGTGCCATTCATTTGATCCCCAATGGCAAATGGAGACCCAGACCCAGAACTGACCACCCAGAGAATTAGAAAAATTTCCGACCCCTGGAGTGATTCGAACCGGGAAGCGTTTGGACTATTACATCCAAAGCCTGGCTGTTTTACCACTGAGCCACCCCAGTCACAATAATTTGTTAATATTAGTAGTATTAGACAATATATTGAACCATGCTGTTGAACTTAATTTAAAGACCAACGCCTATAGTGCAGGGTGGGGCAGTGAAACCGCACGTTTCTAAGCAGCTTGTATGTTGAGGGTCGAAATTATGTACGTGCACAATGCGAATTTCACCTACATTTTCATCTTCCGCCTCGTGCTCCTGTTCCAAGTGGGACAGCCATTTCTGTTTGGGCTAACAACTTAAAATCAACGAGCTATACAACAAGAAAAGTAGGTGGTAGTACAAGAACAGTTAGGACTCCCGAGAATGTGGAGGCTGTACGAGTAGCGATTGTAATAAGCCCTCAAACATCTGCCAGGTGCCACAGCGTTGCTCTCGGGCGTTCAACTCGAACAGTAAGGAGAATTTTGTATGATGACTTACACCTGCACCCATATAAAATACAAATTATCCTAAACGCGTTGGATTTTGCGACCACATGTTACAGCTGCTTGAAGATGACCCACAGCTCATCGATAAGCTATGGATAAGCGAAGAAGCTCATTTCCACCTCAGTGGATATGTTAATAAACAGAATTTTTGCTACTGGGCCGTTGCCAACCCTCAACAACTTCACGAACGGCCTCTCCATTCAGGCCTGGTGTACGATTTCTTCAAATTCAATAATTGGCCCATATTTTTTCGAGGATAATAATGGCCACGCACTTACAGTAACTTCAGCCTGTTATGTTCAAATGCTGGAAACCTTCCTCATTCCAGAACTCCACAGTCAGGTTGACCATGAACCTTCTGAGAGACCTTTTCGCGAACCGCCTCATCAGTGGGAATGGAGATGTTCAATGACCTCCATGGTTACCCGACCTGAGCTCTTGTGATTACTTTTTATGGGGATATCTCAAGTCAAAGGTTTTTGAGACTCGCCCAGCAACAACACGGGATTTAAAAGTGCGGATTAAAGAAGAAGTTAGTGCAATAACACCGGTGGTACTAAGACGTGTCAGTGAGAATTTCTGTATGAGACTCAGACAATGTGTACAAAATGATGGTCGCCATCTTCCTGGAGTGGTATGCAAAAAGTGAACTTATTTTGCTTGTATACTAATTTCCATTTGTGCTCTTCACATTTGTTGCAATAAATGAAAAAATTAATGAGTTCGTAAGTTTTCTTGATTACCTACAAAGAGTGCGGTTTCACTGTCCCATCCTGTATATAGATGTATGCCAGCGTTGAGAATGCCCGCGTTAAGAATGATAGGTTCTATTGCGCATCTCATTCTTAATATTAATTGAATGAGCACCAATCCTTATATACGACCAAGATAAGCCTACTTTGTATTCACTGGGTGTTAGCTTTTAAAAAGGATAATTTGAGTTCAGTTTTCAAAATTCATTTTAACATATCACCTTCATAAAAATTTCAAGTTCGTTATTTTTTTATGTTTTCTTTTTCCCCTTTTTTTTGGGGCCGCTCGTACAGTCCGGTGCCTGGGTGCCTTACACACTCTATCAGGGCGGCCCTGGTTGTGACTTATGATTTACATTGTTATCCTCATTTAAGGTCACTCGGCATAAACTTCTATTAAATTAATTTTAAAATCATGGAGATTTCTTATTTGATAGTGACATATGGAACACCCTATGCATGCTAGGCTATAATGTGCATGACCCTAAAATCTAAAAAGTACGTAAAAAGTAACAAACCTTCATATGTGTATTGAGAGTGCTAGATTGTGAAAAGGCCTTGCCACAAGTAACACATACATACGGCCTTTCACCCGAATGTACGCGCATGTGACGTAAAAGGATAGTATTGACTGTAAAGCCTCGACCACAGACGCTACACACGTACGGTCGTTCCCCTGTATGGTTGCGCATATGATATTTCAGCTTCATTACTGTGGTAAATCTGTAAACAATAATTGTTACAGTTTTTTATATATAAACCTGAAATTTTTGTTCACCTTTTTTGACAGACAGAGCACTCAATAGGTTTTTCAGTTCCATGTAATCGCTTGTGGCTGGTCAAATCTCCAGATTGTCGGAACGCCTTTCCGCAGAAATCACAAACAAATGGCCGCTCGTTTGTATGGGTCCGCATATGTATTTTTAAGCTTGCCTTTGAAACATATCCGTTTTTGCATACTTCACATGTAAAAGGACGTTCACCTTAAATAAAATTAATTATAACAATAACTTTTAACAAATTTTAACCATACTGGGCGTCTACAAATGATTGTAAGGAAGGCAGTTGCAAAACAAAAAATATTCAGGGGTAAAATATAAAAATGATCTGGCAATTTTATTTATAAAATATAATTTATATTATAAAATATTTAGATAATAATTGATTGATTTTAGATTTTCAGAAACATTTAATAATGTTTTTAAATCTTCAAAAACTTGTTAATATAAATGACATCACAAAACATTTAATGAAATGGTACAAACATTTTTTGATGGACAAGATAAATTACAATAATCTTAGAAAAGTCTTTAACTAACTTTGTACAAATTAAAAAACTTTAATTATTTTAATATTTTTAATGATGAAAATTAAATTTCTAATGTTTCTGAAGGAATTTGGAAAATATTTATTAACTTTTTCAAAAACCTTTGAATCAATTTACACACTATTCGAAATTTTTATTTTAAATGACAAAGTATTTAAATTTGAAAATTGTGTATATTGTCTTGAAAACTGTTTTAAACTTTTAATAACCTCAAATGATCTTAGAAAATCCCAATAACTTTGAAAAACTTTAAATAATTTTTTAGTAACAAGTAGAAAATGTATTTGATCCAAAGCTATATCTGGAACCTTACAATCACTCATAGACAATCAGTAACAGTTACCTCATACCTGTATGTGTTCGTAAGTGCAACTCAAGATTGAACCTCTGAGGAAAGCACTTCCCACAAATGTTACACAAGAAGGGCCGATCTCCTGTGTGTTGCTTGATATGGACATCCAATGTTGTAGCATCGGGAAATTCACTCTTACAATAATCACAAATGTGTTTGAGCAGTGCTGGATCACCTTCCTTTTTCTCATGAATCTTCATGTGTTTCAGTAAACTGTTTTCTGCATAACAGCCCTTATTGCAAACTTTACAGACAAATGGCTTCTCTCCGCTGTGCTTGAGCAAGTGTTTGTTTAGGAGTGTGGTATGGATGAAGCGTTTACTACAAAGTTTACATTGGTACGGCTTTTGGTCCTCAGGCATGTGGGTTCGCATGTGGTTGTTCAAGTAATTTTCTTCCGTGAAACCACGAGGGCACAATTTGCATTTGTAAGGTCGGTCTTCTATGTGAGTACGTAAGTGTTTGCGGAATGACTTTAAGTTTATGAACTGCTTCTTGCAGACATTACACTGATTCGTGTTGCGTTTCAGTTTTTTTAATGCACCTGTAATAGACGAAACACCTTCACAACATTATACTGCTGAAATTCTTGATTATTTAATAATAAAAATCATAGCAACAGCTGAACATTGGATTGGCCTCTAAGGTCTTTACCAATAGCGATTTTTTGCAAAAAAGTTTGATAAATATAACATTTTCTATGTATTTCGTATACAGGGTGGTCCAGCCTTTCCAGATCGGACGACTGATTACAGACTATGGCTTTATTATTGAAATTACCAGAAATATTGTAAATAGTGATGCTTAGAATTGTGTTTTCATTATCTGTTTACAAACAAAACCTCAATAATATTCCAAAAGTAATACAAAATTTTTAGCATAAAAAACAAACTGAATCTTGAGGAAACTTCTGGCTGCTACAATATTTAGAACATCTAAATATCTATTTTGGCAACCAAGTTAGCATTTTCAATAAGAACTGCTAAACTTAGACTTTGGCTGGGAAAAAGAAGGTCATAAATGGAAGTCATATATTAAGTTTTCATCACCCACTTAATAATACAATGCCTAGGCAATATACTGCTGCAATGTATTTTTTTTGGCACTTATGACGTGATCAAAAAGCCCATTGTCCATCACATACAGAGTTGAATTAACATTTGGGATGATGTTACAAAAGACAAATAAAAAATGCAATAGTGCATTAACTATAACTTTAGATATGCAACACCCTATATCAAATAAAAGATACTTTAATAGTCGTTGAGATTTTGAAATAATGTACAGGGTGTTACATTTAAGAAAAGAGAAATATCCAAAATAACGCAATTCGTAAATAGTGTCCGTCCTATACAGGGCGAGTCTACTAATATCTGGCTTATATGAAATATTAAAAAAATTATTTGTTGTCAGATTGCAATAGGCAATGCTCCCTATGTGTAAGCACAATCAAACATATTTTTTGTTATTCCAACGCCATTAAACAATTTTTAAAAACTGCTTAAACATTTTTTGTTCCAATAATTAATACCTTTATCATTGCTTCGAATGTTTTTCTTTGTGGCGCTCATTTTTTAAAAATTCGTTTGCGAGTTCAAGTTGGTTGGGTATTAACACATAATCTAAAGTGAAACAAAGAAAAATCTAGCTGATAACACATACCAGCAAAACAGAGTTGCGCTGATACTGTTTTCCCAGATACTGTTAAATGCGGCTTTTCGTATTTACAAATTAGTTTGGGACAACTGTTGTCGATTGCAGTTATCAGAGCGTTAAAATGTTTAATTTAAATTAATTTTGTAAATGATGAACCCAATTCGCGGAGTATTAGTATTTTAGGTAATACTGACATTGCACAATGAAGAGTATAAATGGGCTATTCTGATGAAGCGCCGGGTTTTAACGCTGATAACCCAGTTTGGATTTGCGGGCGGTAGATTTTTTATATATTTTAATTTAAAAACTATATTAGCAAAAGAACTGTCAATACTACTAATACTAAAAAAAAAAGAATTAAATGTAATTCAAAGAAATTAAAAAAAAATTATCCCCGCTCGAGAATAAAAATGTTCATATGACAACCTGGCTCTTCAAAGCATCAGCACATTCAGTCTCTTTGTTGTACGATGTCATTAGCATATATAATAGTGGTAGATAGCGAGTTGGTGTTGTTTTTATAATTATATTATTTTATAAATATATTTAAATTAAACAAATTAACGCCCTAAAGATTGCAATCAATAACAGTTGACACAAGTTCATTTGTAGAAGCGAAATGTCGCATTTAAAAGTATTTCAGAAGACAGTATTGATGCAACTCTGTTTTGCTGGTACGTGATGTCAGCCTAGATACTTTTTCGTTACAACAGTTGAATAATGCGGAACCATTCGGTTTAGAACTGTGTAACCATAGGTCTAATCTTTTGTTTGTTCCTATTTAACGTCGGCCTATTTCTACTACTATGGCTAACCACCGACGCCAGGGAGCGATCTTACCATAACTGGAAATTTATCCTGCTTGAGGGTTCTTTTGACGTGCCCAACAACACTTGGACACGGGGCCTACGATTTTACTTGCTATCCGAGAACAAGGGCCAGTTTAGCGTTCTTTATCGCTCAGAAAAAAACCAACCAAACAAACGTAAGTTCGGCCTGGTAACTTGTTATAGAACACCTTGTAATTCAAAAATAATTTTAAAATGTGCCACCTACGATTTTGCACAAGCTTGTTTAACAATTTCTGATATTTTCATTAATAAAAACACAATTGTCTATCTTAGAATCCCGGTTCACCCTGTATAGCAGCTGCTAGTCTTACAGATATAATTGACTAAATAAATTCATAAAGAACATACTTGCTTTGCCCCCAACTTTGGCCAATAGTTTCTTTTTTGTCAGTTTACTTTTCTGTAATTTGGCAGCCTTCAAGAGTTGTTTTTGAGCAATGGCTTTCTCATCACTGGGGTTATCCGTAGCTGTCTGGCTTAAGAGGGTGAAGTCTTGTTTGAAAGAATCGTCGCTGTCGTTCGAGGAATCGTCCAGCCCAAAGTTGTCAAGCAGTAGGGATGATGTATACAAGTCGGCATGCGAGTGGTCTTCGTCCTCTTGTTTGCACGGCTTGGGGTTCAGCGGCTTTCCGAGGTATTGCCTTAAATTTGCATCGGATTGTTCGCAGAGCTGCTTGAAGGAGAACGCCCGACTCACTTGATGGACGCATTGGAGGCATATTAGGGTGGGCAAACCGTCTCCGTTTTCAATCTGGATTGAAGAAGCGAATTGATTAATGGTGTATAAATAATTGTTTAAATAATACAAGTTATTAATAATGGTGAGGCGGTACACCCTAAGGAGTTTGGTTTGGAAGGGAAAAGATCAAAGCTCCGGTATTCTTGTTCTCACACCCCGTTGTTGCGAGCCAAATCCATGACACGTGATGATGTGGGCATCATGCTTTAGAGTTTAGACAACCACATTATTATCCCTTATACATTCGAATGTAGGTATCTAATTATTTAAAAGGACTGGGGAGACCTCTCGCCAGGTATGGAGTTGGAAATTTGAACGTCCAACCTTCCGCACTTTAGCTCAGTGTTCTACCCACTGGGCCACCAATGAAGCAGGGTTGAAAACTTTTTTATATAAGTTAATATATTTTTAATCCATTCCTATAAGAGAACTTGGGTACAACGAGATCCTGGACATAATGAATATTTATGAGTTAAATGTTTGGAGCTGCATTGTTTACTGTATTGTATTTCCCGGATACAGCGATAGTAGAAACAACAAACAAAAGTTTTTATTACCATTTATTATTGGATTTTAGGTAATTCGTATATTAATGAAATTATTTTGAATTAAATTCTTCTAGTGACCAAGAATATAGTTTTATAAGCATGTTTTAGATGTAATTTCAAGAGAGTTAAGATTAAAAGCACAAAAACCACAGGTATGGAAGAGTTATTAAGGATCTAAATACGAATATAATACCATAATTAATACAGGGTGATTTTAACACGGGGGGAATTTTTAACCACGTATAGCTGAGGTTATTTAAGCCCTAAATCATCTACTATTTTTTTAATACGCCGTGTTGTGGTGGTTTAGCGCTTCAGTTTTTTTTACATCAATTCACTAAAATGTAAATACCTATTTTGTTTCTTGTCAGATTTGGATAAACTTTCTTGTGTTGGAAAGCTAACAGTCCAAACTAAATAAAAAATGTATAGTTGTGTGTGAAAAATAGATGAAATTTGATCCTGAAGTGAAAGATTTGGTGCAATAATTTGTAAATTAGGTACGTATTTAAAATGTCACTCTTTTCGAAACTTTATTAGACAACTTTTGAAATACTAAATTTTCGAGAAAAATTGTCAAGACCTTTGTTCGAGAAAACTTGTTCAAAAGCTGCAACAGGACTTAGGTTAATGATCTTGTTTTCAAGATATTCCTCAATTTACAAATTTTTCAATTAAATTTTTCATTTCTGGGTCAACTTTCATCCACTTTTCACTCTCAATTCAAAAAAAAGTAATTATCGTGTTAGAGAATTGACAAAACAAAACTGTGAAGGCCCGTAGCTCCGCAACTTCCGAATTTTGAAAAAAATTACTAGGTGTTTTGGGTGTTGAATAAGCTCAGGTAAACGCGGTTAAAGTTTTTCGCACATATTTAGAATCACCCTGTGTATCTACGTAGATGTATTTGCTATTCTTTAAAGTAGATGTTGGTTATGTAAAGACTTTGAGCACTTTTTGAGTATGGAAATGAATTTCTGTTGATAATAAATATCTTTTAAAATTTTGTACTGTAAAAAGTTTGTTTCACGGATGTTACATTTACCGTACCTATATAATTAGCATATATTGACGGTCTCAAACGATTGATACCTTCTTCGAGTGCTTCTCTCCCATGCCCGTGTTGCGCGTTTAAACTGCCAGTCATATGGGACCTACAGCTTAACGTGGGCTCCGAACTACGGGAAGTGTAAACACTTCTACTGCAGAGAAGATTTACTAGGCCGAATACCTCGCTGGTTTGCCATTGTTCTGCTTAATGGAAAAGCCGTTATAAAAATCCAGTACTGGGAATTGAACGCAGACCTTCAAAGTAGAAGTCTAATGCGCTTATCTCTAGCCCATGATCGCCTCCCGTTGTAACCGAGTTAAATTGTATATAACGTCATTGCAAATTAAGTCTAAGTCAGTTGTCCATACTTTTACGAGTATGGTAACGCACTGTAATCTCTAAACATTTTCATATTTTTACAAAAATATGCGTTTTTGAACATGTAGGTACCCGTAAACGTAATTTTACAAAACGTCTGTTTGATAATACCCATGTACGAAGTAAACTATAATGAAATTTGTCAAAGCGTAAGTGGACAAGGAAATTAGGCTTTTTTGTACCACTTTTTCCAAAACAGGGGCAAGGATATTTTAAATTATATAAATTATTTTTTCTCGAATTTTACTTTGAAACTAAAATAGGGGATACAGGGTGCAGGGTACTAGATGTAATTTCATTAAAAAATGTTCATATGAATATAAGTTCTATCTTTCTTTGTTAAGAAGCTATTGGGTTTTTAAAATATTTATTTCTTTGAACACTAGTTTGTAATCATATTTTAAGAAAATCAAAACGTTTATTGTAACTAACAGAAACCAACATTGAGACTACAGTAAATGGTCAAAAATTAGTTCATTTTACTGAATACACAACTGGCAACGACCAACTAAACTCTCTTGCATGCGTAATAAATTCATATTATTTCTAATATGAGTTTCAGCATCTCGAATCCTCTGCAATAATTGATGACGATCATTTATTTCCACGGCATAAACAAGATGCTTGAAGTGACTTCATAAATAAAAATCGCAAGGATTTAAGTGTGTGATCTAGGTTGCCATGGTATAGGACCTCCGTTATCAATCCATTTATTTGGAAAATGACTATGCAGCCATTCGGTCACTTGTCTTGCTCGGTGAGGCGGAGCCTCGTCATGCTGATGCCAATATCGTGTATCACGTGGAGTGGAACGTGTTCCAGAAGATCAAAAAATGTAGTGCTCAAAAACTTATGGTGCCTGTCTGCATTTAAAGTTCCATCAAATAATTTAAATTTACAAATAGTGTTGTTAAATAAACCACCCCAAACATTTACATTAAATCATTGCTGGAAATTACGTGTTCTGGTCGCATGTGGATTGTCCAGAGACCAAACATGGTCATTGTGAAAATTATTAATACCGTCTCTTGAGAAATGGGATTCATCTGACCATAGAATTTTTGAAATAAAGTTGTTATTTCGGGTGTGTTGTTGCAAAATCCAGTGACAAAAATTTAATCGTCGTTGAGCATCTCCGTGATGCAATGCTTGTACACTTTGTCGATGATAAGGGTGAGCCTCTCGCGATGTACCGGTCGCCACACAAAACTTTGTGATAGCCCTAAATTTCGTGCTATGCGTCTGGTACTATTTTCCGGTTGCTCATACAGCATTCATAACGTTTTTAAGATCTTCAATATTTACATCATGCGGGCGAATGGACCTAGGAAGAACGGCATTACCAGTTATACGAAGTCTTCTAAAGGCACACAAGTACAACTTTTAACAAACCGCGACAGAAACTTTAGACATAAACAAACTATTTTTGACAGGTGATTATTTTTTACTAACTTTTATTATGCTAAACCATGGCTACTACGTTTTTTCAACTTAATTTAGTGTTCAAAGAGATACTTATTTTAAAAACCCTATAACTTCGTAACAAAGAAAGATACAACCTACATTTTATATGAACATTTTTTCACGAAATTACATCTAGTCTTCATTGCCAAAATTTGTAAAGAGGCTAATGAATCACCCTGTATATTTAGGTTTTAAACCCAAGCCAGGATCAATATTTTACTCAGAAAGCTAGCGTTCTACTGAGCTACCACCGCACCGTTTTTGTATACCTTGGGATAATAACCATGCCAAATGAAAATCGGAGGGAGCAAGATCAGGACAGCATGCCGAACAAGGTCCCACTGAAGTTTGTCTATGGTTTCAATTGTTCTTGCAGCAGTATGAGGGCAAGCTTTGTTTTGGAGAAATCAAGCAGGACTTTGTCTTCTCTTACATTTGTTCCTGATTGCCTGCGTAACTTTATCGTGCAAAAGTGTCGAATACTAGTCTGCATTAATTGTACGACCTTCCGAATAGAAATCAACAAACAGGACGTGGGAAGTAGTAACATCGTTACAGATTTTGAGCAAGTGAAGGGAAACGAAAGGGGAAAATTCCAATGCCGATAGGCAACCCCCAGCACATGAATACTTTTTCCTTTGTATGTATCGAGTATCAATGCAATAACGAGAGAGCAACTAGAACAGTAGAATTACAGAAAAATTTCTAACATATATTCTGCGGGTTGCCTATAATCACTAAAAATGACACATGCTCTACTACTTCATTTTCCTATTTTCTCTACTCCAGAGATTTGGTATAGTTTAAGCAGACAAGCTTCGAGCAGTAGCTTAATCAATTTTTACAGTTTTTTAAGCACCCTGTATATAAGTAAACAAGTAACACGTAAAAAAATCCTGAATACCCTAAACGTAAAATATTTCTTTTGATTGTTAACATTTCAAAAAAATAAAGTCTTACTTATAGAAAATTTAGAGGCGTGTAACTTTGTTTATTTACCGGTAGGAGAATTCCGTATATGCGCTGTTAAAGTACTTACCTGCAATTGAATTATCTTCTTTGTTTTATGAAAATACTGCTTCGTCCTATCATTTACATCAGAACACTGATCTAAGTAGATTTAGCATATTGCATGCAATAGTAGCGTAGTTTGAAATGTAATACTAAATTATCCCACTCAATAAACCGCCACAAACCACATATTCTGAAATGTCAAAAATTCTGTAGCTAATATAATCGGTATTAGAATAAAATTTTGATAATACCCTAAAAAGTAGTTTTTTTAAATTGGTGGTGGCTGTATAATTTTTCGTGGTGCAGTAGCTGAATGTTTCTTAATTACTTTGAAACACCCTATATACCTAGTCTAGCCAAAAGTTCTGTTACAAGGTAAATGCTGTATAGATCTACTATATTTACCAGGAATTTGAGGTTTAATAATTTATTAATTAGAACAGGTTATTACTATAAAGCACAAAAATTTAGGATTCAAAATGTCCACCATTAGCGCAGATGCAGCTCTTTAATCTACCCGGCCATTCATCTATAGCGGCACGCACCTTTTCTATAGGAAAATTCTCAACAGCTTTGCACAAACTGCGTTGCAAGGATTCAATTGATGCATGTCGTTTTCTGCAAACCATTGCCTCCAGTTCGGCCCAAAGTTTATAATCCAAAGGATTTAAATCTGGGTCCAGAGGGCCAATCTTCACTCTTAATAAACTCCGGTACATTCTCTGAAAGCCACAATTGTGATGTTCTTGCTTTGTGGGCTGGTGCTGAATCTTGCTGGAATACCCAGTGTTGGTTATAAAATAAAGTCTGATTAAGGGGCAAAACCACCTTATCAAGAACTTCTGTTTGATACACTTTGGCATTGGTTTTGACACCTTGCTTGCAAAAATGAAGCTTCGTCACACCTTGCCAACTCACTCCCCACCAAATCATCAAACTTGCTGGATGATGACCACGCTGAACTTTGCCTACTGCAGCAGCAGCTTCTTTAGAGCTTTTGGCATACACTTTGT
>JABXWE010001214.1:0-20068 GCA_014611495.1 Limonius californicus
GAGCGGTCGATATTGCGAGTCTGCAGGAAACCTATCTAACTACTGGAGCAGCGGAGACAACCAATTACACCTGGCACCTAAGTGGGGGGAAACGAGACTCAACGAGGAGGGGAGTAGCGATACTAGTCAGAAAAGGCAGCCATAGACGAAACTTACAGGGATTCCAACCAATCACAGAAAATCTTTGCATAGCGGCGGTAGAACTGGAGGCCCTCACCGTAAAGGTCATCGGAGTACACGTACCGTCCGACACCAGAATGGCCGGGGTGATGGCAGAACTATATGACCTCCTGAGGGACTCCACGACGAGGGTACCTACAATACTAGCCGGCGACTTCAATGCACATATCGGCAAAGAGGACCTCACAGAAGAGGACAGGAAGCTGATTGGTCCCAAACTCCATCACCAAAGAAGTACTGACAATGGCCAAGCGCTGAAGGACCTCGCTCATTTATTCCAACTACATATACAGAACACTTGGAGCAGGTCGGACTCAGTCCGCACCACCTGGAGAAACTCAGGAACCGAAGCACAATTAGATCATGTCCTGGCCAAACGTGAAAAACACACGAAACTTTACCGTATCGGAGCGGAATGGGTAAAGGAGGTGAGAACGGACCACAAGCTAGTGACAGCGGTCCTGAAGGTGAACAAAGAGGCCACGAAAACCGCAACACCCAGAGACAAGGACATGACACCGAAAGCGAATACCAAATGGAACATCCAGTTATTGGGACATGCGGACATTAGAGAGGCATATCAACAACGGGTCCAGGATGAAACCAGAATGCACCAGCCCAATTCGTGGACAACAATAACGGACACGCTAATCACAGCCGCACGGCAAAGCTTAAACAGACCGTCTTCACCACTGACCCCCAGAAGACGACGGGCCTTCGCACGGCACCAACAAGCACACTTTCGCTATAACAGGAACAAGAACCCTCAGTTACAGAACGCGCTAAGGCAAGCAACTTTTAACAAACGACAGGCCCAAGCCCAACACGACGCAGAAAAGTGTGAACACTTCTTCCGGAATGTCAACCAATATCCACCGGAACTCAGGTTACGACATACATACAAATATATGAAGAAAGCACGGAGAGCCAACACAACAACACGAAGAGGATACATACCTATGCTACACTGGGAAAATGACATGAAGACATCCGGAATAACACAGCAACAAATAACAGAACCGGACCACTGGCCACTGGGGCAGCCGCCAACCCCAGAGGACATCACGAAAATAATACTATCGCTGAAAAAAAGTAAGGCGCCAGGAGTAGATCAGATACAAGTGGAACTGCTACAAGCTGCACCAACCACCTTTATAGCAATAGTATGCAAAACGATACAGGACATATGGGTACGGAACGAAGTGCCAACGGAATGGATCACAACTCTGCAAATCCCGCTACCAAAAGTCAGAAATCCGAAAACCACGACGGATTACAGGAAAATCACCCTCTGCAGCGTAGGGTATAAAATATACGCAAAATACCTGCTTCAAGTACTGGATGAGACAACCCCAGAAATACCGTCGTACCAAGCAGCCTTTCTCCACAATAGATCGGTGGAAGACCATATATATGTAACAAAACGAATATTGGATGAACGATGGAGAGGGGGTAGGAAAACGGTACTGGTAGCCCTAGATCTAACAAGAGCATTCGACACCATACGGCACTCGTCCCTACTGCACGCCCTGACAGATTCAGGAACACCGCACTACCTCATCAACCGAATAATAACAGCCTGTCTACAGGAAAACACGATGTTGCAATGGTTCGGGCAGAGAACACAAGTCTATAAGAAACCGAACGGTGTGAAGCAAGGATGTCCACTCTCGCCCAGACTATTCACGATGACTTTGCACAGGGTCCTCCACAACACAGCCTCACACCTGCCGATACCATCACCCATCGCAGAAACCATTAACCTGCCAAAAATACTGGCCTATGCGGACGACCTTCTCATTTTAGCGGAAGAGGAAGAGGATGCGGGGAGGCTGTTGGACAGGCTGATGGTTGATTTAACAGAGGCCGGATTGGAAATAAACATCAGCAAGTGTGAAGTAATGGTGAGATCCCCAGACAAAGCAAGAATCAGAGGAGCAGCCATGGACACATTGAAAATAGGGAGCCGGGAACTACAACAAACACACAAACTGAAGTACTTAGGGGTTTATTTACCAGACTCATTGGCAAGACCGGAGACAGTCAACCAAAGAATAACCAAAGCCCACCAAGCCACCCACATGATTCTCCCGCTCCTCCAGCAACACAACCTACCAACCGGAATAAAGAAGATCATCTACACCTCCATTATAGCCACAACTGCTCTCTCCGGATTGAAAACTACCGCGATCACAAAAGCTAACAGACTGGCGCTGCGAAGGATGGAACAGAAAATACTCGCCCTACTTCAACTAACCTCCAGAGAAGCAACCACTTCGACGGCACAAGAAGTTTTAGAAGGGAAAACGATAACGAACCGGCTCACCACATCAAGACTCAAGTACTGGGGACATATCCTACGACGACCGGCCACCCATCCCCTACAGCAAGCGTATGCCATGCAAGCTGCCGAACAGAAGATCGGACGACCATGCTACACGTGGAACACATCACTGGAGAGGGACATCCGAAATACCGGCATACCAAAACAGACCTGGGAGGAATGGGCCCGACGAAAAGAGGATATCCGAAGAGAGGCCAGAAGAATATACGAACTTCGGGAAGATTCCGACCACGATTCGACCGACGATGACCAGCCCAACGGAGACGAAGCAGAAAACAGAGAGCGCGACAGAACATTCAACCCGGACGTGAACGGCCACCTACGAAAGGCAATCAGGACGGCACATCTCCAGTAGTTAGTTAAGTATTATACACCTAGGCTAGGAGCATTCTGTTACTCTTACACACTCAATAGTTAAGACATATGAACATTGTAAAGCTCGACCCCCAAGCTCTTGGGTTCAGAGGCTCAATAGCGAATAGTTCCTAGGAAATTCCGCTAGGTGCACTCTGTAACCGTAGAAAGATGATAAATGTGAAAAAGAAAATTGTGAAACTTTGCTATCAAAGTTAGTAGGCTCAACTGCTTAAGAGCATAACGGTCCCGGATGCGCACTCAACACCCATTGATGCGTATCTTACTAACTACCTGGTGTTGCAACAGCGGTGTCTGGCGGTATGCACTGCGGACATGCTAACGTTGTGCAATGCCCCACCCGATCCTACCCTATCCCGAACATTCCTCCCTACCTTACTGGCATGGGGTGGGCCTGGCGTATCCAGGATCGGCCTTCGAGTCAGCTCCATGTCAGAGATGATGATGATGATGATGATGATTTTTGGGTTAATCTGAATAATTTTTATAATATGACACTAGCTGACTTGGTTTTTGTATGTCATTATTATAACAAAATGACGCTGCCGACGTGGGGCTATTTTTTTGGCCCGAACGTATTATAACAATATATATATTTTAATTCGCAGTTCGTCCAGTATGGTACTTTTGTCTTCTTTCAATTACACGATTAGGAAATGTATTTGCTAAGTATTTCCGTACGGCTAAAGAATTATGGGCAGGGCAACCATCTTGTTGGAACCAAATTTCTTCCAGTCTGATCCCTGGAACTTGACGCAAAGCTAGACCGATTTCGTTTTGCAGCACATCAAGATATTTTGGACCTAGATTCCTCTTGATAAAAAATGATTGAATAATGTTACTTACTTACTTAATCCTATGCCTTTCTACCGTTAGGTGTAAGGCGGGTGGAGTTGAGTTTGTTATATCGATGCCGTTCTGCACTTTTGTCCTTCCGCTATTTTCTCCGTTACGGGCTCCATCTGTAGGTTTTGTCTGTATGCATCATTTCTTATCTTATCTCTTTTCGTTTTATTTTCTATCCGTTAGAAACCGCATATCCATTGCATTTAGTCTTGTTTTATGTTTTTCTGTTAAGGTTCATGTTTCACTGCTATACATTATTGTCGTCTTACTACTATTTTAACTACTTCTGTTTTTATTTATCTAGTAACTTCTTTCTTTTCCAAATAGGTGGTTTTCATCATGTTGCATATTCTTCCTCTTTTTCCCATCCTGTCGTTGATTTGTTTGTCAATTTTACCATTGTTCTCAATTATGGATCCTAGATATTTAAAACTTTCTATTTGTTCAATTTGTTTCCCTTGTAATTTTATGCTATGTGTTTTATTCTCCCTCGATACTACTTCTTAGGAGACCTGGACACAACGTCCACTGGTCACAACGTCCACCGGTAGTTCTGGCCTCCATATTGGTCACAACGCCCACTTTAAATTTTGGTCTTAACGTCCACCATGGTCACTACGTCCACCGCTAATATTGGTCGCAACGTCCACTCTGGTCACAACGCCCACTTTAAATTTTGGTCATTACGTCCACCTTGGTCACAACGTCCACCGCGATATTTGGTCTTAACGTCCACTCCGGTCACAACGTCCACCGACGCATATTAAATGCATAGCCAACCGACGCTGGTCATAACGTCCACTCTGGTCACAACGCCCACTTTAAATTTTGGTCTTAACGTCCACCATGGCCACTACGTCCACCGCTGATATTGGTCGCAACGTCCACTCTGGTCACAATGCCCACTTTAAATTTTGGTCATTACGTCCACCTTGGTCACAACGTCCACCACGATATTTGGTCTTAACGTCCACTCCGGTCACAACGTCCACCGACGCATATTAAATGCATAGCACACCGATGCTGGCCGTAACGTCCACTCTGGTCACAATGTCCACCGCTGAGTTTGATTGATCATCACGGCTTTTATTATTGAAGTTAGAGAAATAGTGTAAATGAGAAAGTTGTAGATATTTTTATGCTTTAACCGGACATATTAAATTTTTATTTTTTTCCTCCTTTCAATGATATAAGGTTTGTTATATTTATTTTAAGAAATGAGCAAGTCTCTTGTTATATAAATTATAAAATATTATTTTTCTACAACTGTCAAAAAAAGTTGACTTTTACGTATTGATTTCTGTGTGAAAAGTGCGTCTTTTTTTTACGACGTTTATTTTGTTATGTTGCCATTGGCGACATGCGCGAAAGTCTTTCTCGCACATGTGCGCTAATAGTATATTAAAGAACTAGTTTCATAAGGCCTTTTCTTAACGCACGAGTCCAAGTTTGAAAAACGAGACGCGAAGCGTCGAGTTTTTCAACGGACGAGTGCGACAAGTGTCTTATGAAACGTGTTCTTTATACTATTTTTTCTACTGAGGAAGTTTAAGAGTATTTTAAATAAATTTATGTAGAAAATTTTACGTCAAATCGATTACTAGGGAGTTTTTATAAACACTTATGGCAGCACTGACAGGTGGTTGAAACTGACATTTCAAATTCAAATCGAACTACCAACATCGTAAAAAAACAAACTAAAAACAGTACGATTATAGGCCTCCTTAACGTACTGTTTTTAAGCTAAAACAGTGCGCTTAGAACGGCTTTATAAAACCGAAATAGAAAAACACTTTTTTTCATGACATCAAAATTAATAAAATTTTCTTAAGTTTAATAATATGATTGAGTTGTTTTCATTAAAAATATTTCATCTGGCGCTTCATAGAGGAATTTGAACAATTCTTCTTTGGTGAAAGTTCTTGATTTTTTTGGTTTGTATCCTACAGATTGGCGTTTTAAGTATGCGATTAACTTCGTATATTGGCTGATGTCAATATTGTTTCTTACAGTTAATACAGATCGTAGCATTGAGTACACCGACCAAAGTGTAGCAGAATTCATAGTTTTAGCTTTTTCGCTAAAGTAAGCCATCATTACGTTTTCAGTGTACCTTCTAACTTTCCTTGAATTACACCATGTGATGAAGAGTTCGTACTGCTTTTCATACTTCCCCCGCGACTTTTCTGGCAATAGGTTTAAAGTCGCGACTTTAGCGGCGCTTGCAATTTCAGGTGGTGTACATGAAAAATCACTACAATCATTTTCTTCTTCCATTTTTTGCTGCTTCACGCTCACATACGATTATTATTTAGGAAATTTTTCACTCAAATGGAAGATGTCATTTACTTGTTGACATTGAATACTCTGAGCAATGCATATTTGATTTATAGTTAATAATTGGGAGAGCGAGCTTTTTTTTATTTAGTCGCTTATAAGCGACAAAGTGACATTCATCGAAAAAGATGACGTTTGCGTTGTCAAATACGAGCGCAAATGCCTACTTTGGATATCGATTGTAGAAAAATAACTATTTTCTACGATCGGTAAAAAAATGTTGACATTTTTATTCTGTTTTCAGTGGGCGAAGTAGAACATTTGCGTAACTGGACGCGAAATACTTTTACGTTCTGGAACGTAAACAATTCATAACAACAATAACAAAACATGCATGGTGACAAGTAACCAAGCACGGTAACGAGTAAAGTGTCGCCAGAGCTGTTCCGAGTACAAATAAAAAGTATTCAAGTACTGAGTACGAGTACTCTGCACCAAATGTACTCGAGTACTGAGTACAAGTACTCATGATATGTACTTAAATACATTTTACTGAGTACAGAGTACAAGTACGCGTGTATGAAATTAAAAAAAAACAGGAAAAATCTTTCGAAATTCGCGGGTTACGCATACATATGCATATTTCAAAAAATGAAAATTGGAGAACATTTTGTCAAATTGATTGAAAAATACCATTACTATACGTAGATTGGTCTATTCTATTTTGAGCTTTTTTTCACTTTATTTTGTCCGAATAGTATTTATAGGCACAAAATCAAGCTAAATATACCACTTTTTATTAGATATTATTCAGTCACAAAATGCAGGTCTCAATATTCCTTTTTCCAAAAATAATACAACTTATTTTAAAAGTACATACCTATACCCTATATTATATCAGCTTTTACAATTACTGATTTTTAAGGACATAGACCATAAAATTAAGAAAAATATCCATACAAATATCCATAATATCATTAATAAGAAGCTGTTTATTAAAAAAAATTTGATCATTAATTTTAAAGATTTATTTTGTTGGCTGTTAAAATAACTAACTTTTCAAAATTTTCATCAATTAGCTGTTAGGGAGTGTCGACGTGGTGTGTTTACCATTGTTGGGAATGAAAGCAAGCGTTCCACTGGAGTAGACCACGGTAAACACGTATTATATCGCTTGAACAGTTTTTTCATATTTGGATATTCTTCGAGAACTGTTGTGTTCATCCTCTTGTCATCCAAATAGTGAAGAAGTTCCAGTTCAATTTTTGAGTTTTTTTTTTATCAAGAAATTGAGTTTGTTTTTTATTTTGGTATATATTATTCTGGTTCTGGTTGTTACTAGTCCCTGGTACTGGCATCGCACATTGATTATGTTCATCGAAATCAAAATCGTCATCTTTTATTTCACTGTCCCTAGAGTCTCCCGTGCGTGGTGGTAGCTCAGTTGGTAGAGCGGTCGCTTTCTGAATAAAACGTCGATTCTTGCTTGGGTTCGAAACCTAAGCAGAACTACGCATATTTATAAAAATCTTGTCTGCAACCCACCACACACAATTTCCCAATTCGGCTGCAACAGTGGGATCTTAATACTAAAAACCTTCTCTGGAATTTCTGTCGTTCGGATTCGACGTTAAACTGTAAGTCCCCCGTGTTTCTACCTCAGCGCTGAGGAGAAACACGTGGCAGAGAAGAGGCCGATGCCCAGCAGTGGGACGGAAAGGCTGTTGATGATGTGAGAGTCTCCCGTGTCCGAATTCTCAAGCTCCAAACCCAGCATTTGGTTCCCAGATAAAATAATTATTTGTTTCATGGAATCAATTGTCATTGAATTGGTGTCACCAGCTATTATCGCGTAAGACAAACGAATGTTAATATTAGATTTTATATTTCAAAACTTGCTATTTTGTGAGATTTTAAATAAATATTGGTTTAAAAATTGCAGTTTTATTCACTAGTGCAGGGTAAAGTAACATTTAATCCACCCTCATCATTAAAATGTTACTTTACCATGGCGATTTTAGTAGATAAAGCCCTACTTTACAAACAGGTGTTGGAAAAAAGAACTTTTTTGTATACTTAATGGAAAACAGCCATTTTAGTATGTAGAAAACAATAAAGTAATGTGCCATTTTACCCGTTAGCAAACACTTTACTCATTAGCGACACTTTACTCGTTACCGTGCTTGGTTACTTGTCACCATGCATGTTTTGTTATTGTTGTTATGAATTGTTTACGTTCCAGAACGTAAAAGTATTTCGCGTCCAGTTATGCAAATGTTCTACTTCGCCCACTGAAAACAGAATAAAAATGTCAACATTTTTTTACCGATCGTAGAAAATAGTTATTTGTATACCTAGTGCGCGAAATGCCTGTTTAGCGCACGAGATTGAAGGTTTGTTTGACGAGGCGCCAGCCGAGTCGAACAATCAATCTAGGGCGCTAAACACATTTCGCGCACGAGGAGCACACACTATTTTTTCTACAACTCAATCATATTATTAAACTTAAGAAAATTTTATTAATTTTGATGTCATGAAAAAAGTGTTTAGCGCACATGTGCGAGAAAGACTTTCGCGCACGTCGCCAATGGCAACATAACAAAATAAACGTCGTAAAAAAAAGACGCACTTTTCACACAGAAATCAATACGTAAAAGTCAACTTTTTTGACAGTTGTAGAAAAATAATATTTTATAATTTATATAACAAGGGACTTGCTCATTTCTTAAAATAAATATAACAAACCTTATATCATTGAAAGGAGGAAAAAAATAAAAATTTGATATGTCCGGTTAAAGCATAAAAATATCTACAACTTTCTCATTTACTCTATTTCTCTAACTTCAATAATAAGAGCCGTGATGATCAATCAAACTCAGCGGTGGACATTGTGACCAGAGTGGACGTTACGGCCAGCATCGGTGTGCTATGCATTTAATATGCGTCGGTGGACGTTGTGACCGGAGTGGACGTTAAGACCAAATATCGTGGTGGACGTTGTGACCAAGGTGGACGTAATGACCAAAATTTAAAGTGGGCATTGTGACCAGAGTGGACGTTGCGACCAATATCAGCGGTGGACGTAGTGGCCATGGTGGACGTTAAGACCAAAATTTAAAGTGGGCGTTGTGACCAGAGTGGACGTTATGACCAGAGTCGGTTGGCTATGCATTTAATATGCGTCGGTGGAGGTTGTGACCGGAGTGGACGTTAAGACCAAATATCGCGGTGGACGTTGTGACCAAGGTGGACGTAATGACCAAAATTTAAAGTGGGCGTTGTGACCAGAGTGGACGTTGCGACCAATATTAGCGGTGGACGTAGTGACCATGGTGGACGTTAAGACCAAAATTTAAAGTGGGCGTTGTGACCAATATGGAGGCCAGAACTACCGGTGGACGTTGTGACCAGTGGACGTTGTGTCCTAGACCCGTTAGTTGCTTACAAGGCCCTGTACGCGACTATACGAGTAAAATAAACTGCTCTAAAATGAATAGAAATATTGTAATATGAAGCATATATGATTGTATTTGACGGCCAATAATCGTCTATTATTGATAATTAAAGTAAGCGGCAATGTTTGATGTTAAAAAACAGAAAACAATCGAATCCAGTTGCAATTGTTTAACCATATTAGTGTCAAGTCGAGTTTGTGTGCTTTATTGAATAACCTTTCCTGTCTTCTTAAGATCTTTTTGGTTCATTGTTTTTTATTCTTGTGTTATATTTGTGTTCTTAATAATAAACAACAATGCAAAAAAACATTTAACAATAAAACAACGAAATTTAGCCGCTGCTATGCACCAAAGAGGAGATCGCCAGATCAACATTGCTGATGGCCGGTAAGAGTAGTGCGGGACATCGTACCTTACCTCAGTATACCCAACCAGTCGTTGGCTTTGGTGGTGGTGGTTTTATGGTATGGGCTGGAATTTCTTTAAGGTGGCGTACTAACCTCCATATCTTTAATGGTACACTCACGGGCCGACGTTATGCCCAAGAGATCATTATGGAGCATGTTATGAACCGTCGCAACGCTGTTGGACGGGAATATTTTGTTTTTCTTGATGACAACGCAAGGCCTCATTGTGTTCGGGTTGTTTTAGAGATGCTTCGAGATGAGAAAATAAACCATATTGCTCTTCCTCCGCTATCTCCAGACCTCAACCCCACCGAACATGCATGGGACCTTCTGCAGAGACAGCTGGATCATCATAATCCTGCCTGCCACTGCGTAACCGCTGAGGGATGTATTCCGGTACTGTGGCATCAGATTCCACAAGAACATATTGATAATTGCATTGAGAGTATGCCAGCAAGGTGCAGATCAGTTATTACTGACAGAGGAAGTGTCACGCGGTATTAGAATTTAATAAATGTAAGTAAAGTGTAAGGAGAGAATAACGATTTACATTATATTATTGTTAAATTTCTTCTTTAAACGTATCGTTGTTGTAATTTTCATGTTCATTACTAAAAAAACATTACATTTTGTTGTTTTTATTATAAATGCGAATGGTGTTGCCTTTTTAAGTGTCTCAGACTGCAATATCTCTATTCGCTTTTGAGTAGTTTAGATCATTCCGAGTTCGAGTGGATGTAATTTCGTTTTATTCAACGAGTTGTTTACGTCACCCCGTTCTGTGTGTACCAATGACTATGCAAAATCTCCTAAAACAGTTAATTATATTGTTTCACATTCAATTGAGTAATATTCCGTTAAAAACACCTTTATGGAAAAGCTATCCCTTAAAATGTATCTTTCATCAAAAATTGGTGTTACTAGTATTTTTCACACCCTATTAGGGAGAAATATGTTAAAATAACCAGCATGTCTATTTTATTTCTTAAAATGCTTCATCAAATCCATAAAAGGAATACTGGGATATTTTTCAAGTCCTGTGGAGTAGTTCAACCAAAAATATCCAAATATATTATTAAGCAGCTGTAACCTGCAGATTTAAAAAATACTTTCCATTCTACAGGATTAACCGTCAGAAACTGGCAAACTATTTTCCACATGCGTACGTTTTTCGGTTATTTTTATAGGGAAAATAAGTATAAAAACTCAGATGAAGATCATATAAGAAAAAATTATATAAATATAATTATTAGATTTTAATTTAAAGTAATTTTCAGCACAAACAATTTGTTCAGCAATTTTTGGATAATAACCAGAGAAAATTCGTGTAGAATCTTGAGATAGCCGGTTAAACACAATGAAACATAACACAGATATTAAATGCTTTATTCTAGTTAAATACATCAGATCTTACTTCTACGCTGGTCAAAGTATAAGTGTCTAGATGACCACCTGCAACCGACCCTCAACCCCCTGGCTGGGTTGCCATAGGTGTACGATATTTTTCCATGACACTACAATTAGAAAATAAGATCATAATGGTGATCATCGTTTGCACCGCTTGCGCAGTGTCGAGGTGGTGTCAGGTAAAGCTAACCTAGTTTGTGCTATGCACAACAGGACCCAACTCTGCGGGTTACTGTGTTGGTGCGTAACCGTACTTAACCTGCCTGGTGTGTGTATGTTTCTGTTTATGGTCTTGTTACTCGTCTAATGCAACCATATGAGGGGTGCCATTAATTTGATCCCCACTGGCTCTGGAAGTCTGGGACAGTACCAACAACCCAGGGAATTAGAAAAATTTCCGACCC
This sequence comes from Limonius californicus, assembly GCA_014611495.1. Classification (NCBI taxonomy): domain Eukaryota; kingdom Metazoa; phylum Arthropoda; class Insecta; order Coleoptera; family Elateridae; genus Limonius; species Limonius californicus. The sequence continues at coordinate 11,696 of JABXWE010001214.1, forward strand.
CTGGAGTGATTCGAACTGGGGGAAGCGTTCGGACTATTATATCCAAAGCCTGGCTGTTTTACCACTAAGCCATCCCAATCCTTATAAAATAAAATGCATAATTAAAATGTTCCTTGGGTTACTAATTACTATACACTTTTAGTTTAGATACTTAACGTTTCTATTGTGTACTAAATTTTTCATACTTTTTAGTATAGATACTCCTAATACATCAAACAAACATTTTTGACTAACATAAACAAATAAATGAAATATATACTTAATAATTCTATATCAACCAAAATTAATACAATTCATGTTATGCAAAAATAAAAAAATATATATATTTGTGAATAATACATTAAAAGTAATGGTGTTTAAATTAAAGGATTACATCAAAAACAATTTTCAACATATTTTATCAGAATTAAACGCCCTTTGCATTAAGCATGAATTATTTGAAATGTTTCCTTGAAACTTCTTTTTATTAAACGAATATTAACAGCATACAATCGGTGTCTTCATATTTTTTACTCATTCTGTACATGTACATTATATATTTTTAGATACTGTATAAAAAATAATAAACAGATATATAAAAATCAATAGAAATACATAAAATCAAATAAAGAAGTACCCTTGTTCATGTAAGGAACAGTAATATACTACTTTTCTCTTGCTGTTCCTACTTTAAAAAATACTATTTGTATATTTCATACATGTAATAGCAATATTTTCAAAGAAAAACTTTAATTAAATTTTAATGTAGTACTCAGCAATATCTTGCTACGTGATGAGAACCAGCAAAATTTTGTAACCAGTATAATGCAATGGGTATACCTAGCTAATAAAGCCTTTTTACAAGAATAATTCTTAAAACCATTAAAATTGCTGGTTTGTTAAGTGTTAATTATAGTGCATCTTATGACAAATACATATAGAACCAAATTTCCCAAGCAGAGGAAGCCATCAGATAAAATTGACGTTTTAGAACTCCTAGAAAAAGGGAACTTCCTAAACATTTCTTTTAGTAATTAATAAAATAAAAATAACTTGAGGAATCGCCATTATTATATAATACAATTATTTGAAAATATAAAAATATTAACATCAGCTTACCACAGCAAAAAACCACCAATAAACAGTGCAAAGCTTTATTGAGATTAAAATTATGCAACAACTTAGCGATATAATAAACACAAAAATGTACATTCCTTATAATTATGAGTAATACAAAAATAGCTTGCTACCTACTAAGTAATTGTTAGATGCGCCACTAAATTTCTAGAACCTATTTTTCTATCCCAAATTGCAACAAATGCAAGGCTTTCTGAAGATTATCAACAGCCGTATTAACATCATCATAAGTTAAAGCAGATCCTGCATACTTGCAGTATTTTTGGGCTTTCTCGATCTGCTCGGGTCCTATAGCAACACCGTCAGCTGGAGCAGGAGCAACTGGGGTAACCCTAGGTGCTGGTGTAGGAGCAGGTTCGGGTGCTGGTGTCGGTTGTGGAATATAAGGCTGCGGCACAGATGGTAAATTATCCTCTGGAAGGCCGGGAATTGTAGCTGCAGGTGGTGGACTAAACGGTGAAAATGGCTGAGCTGGTGGAATAGATGGATCTATATTATGATTACTAGCAGTAGGACCCCTTGGTGAAGGGCCTGCGGTAGGATGTTCATCATCTTCTTCCTCTTCATCAGAGTCTCCAAGTAAATTACGTTCTGTTGGTGGTCCTGGCAACGGTTTCTCGCCATTCTTCAGGCAGTTGTGAATATATGCAGCTTTCCACTTGGCATACCTTCTTTTACTAAAGATGTCTTCACTTAAATTTCCAAACTGTTGTAAAATATCCATCAGAATTCCAGCGGTATAAAAAGCTTTCACGACATTCCTGAAATTATTATTTCTTAATGATTGAATCTTTTAAAAAAACATCATACGTACTTTCCAAAATTTTCAATTTGATCTTGCCCATCAGCATATTGAAATAACTGAATTGCATACTGTTCAATTAAAGCTTGGGCTGCAGTGTCGTTAGTGATACCATCCGTATCTGCATGTTCCTTCTTGGCCTTTTCAAGCCAATCCATTATTGCGATTAAAAGAGCAGTAACTTCTGGTGGTTTTTTACCAGGGATCGACTTCATTGCTACTTGACATGCATACATTCGACCTAAAAATACATCCTTATAACAACGCCCAAACAATTAACTAAAATCTTACTCCAATAACTAACGACGATATTTCGATCGTCATGTTCATCTGCGACTTTTAAAAAGTGCGCTACATGCTTTACTTGGGGTGGAACAGGTGGTAAGCTAATCATTTTCTTAAATTTATTGCGATTTCGAGACTGTTAATAAATTAACACATGAATTAGTACCAAAATAACAACGATTGGTGACAATCAGCTGTCAAAATTTAAAACATGACACATAGACAGGGTAACCAACATCAAAATATCAGAAGTAACCAAACCAGTACCAACCGATAATTGTAAGTTCACACTATATCTACCTCTGAAATTATGTTCACAATATTAGAGAAATCTTGATACATTGAAAAATTATGGCTTTTCCTGTTGACTGTATCACCGTAGCACCTAGTGTACACCTAGTTATTTTCGACTGAAAAAGTGTCGACTTTCAGTTTGCCCACCTTCAAATTTGTTTGTCACATCTAAAGATGAGTTTACTGCAAAAATTCAAGGAAAAGGATTTTTACGAGTTCATGTTTTTACTCACTCATACCAAAGGTGTAGGGAAAGTATTGATTTAGTGAAAAATTCCTCTTCGCGTTTTTAAGGGACGTATAAGTTTTGGGACCCTCGGAGGCCAAAAATATTTCTTAGAAAATGTCCTGTGTTCGTCGATATCTTTGAAACTGACGGTCCTACTTTAATCTACTAATATTAATTATATTAATATTGTGAGGGGCCGCTTTTAGTATTGAATATTTTTGTCATTATAGCAATTAATTTGAAATTTATTTAGTTATAGTGCGTTTGAAAATGGGGTGGAAAAAATTAGGCAACCAATCATACAGATTTCTTAGTTACCTAGATTATAACTTTTGTTTTTAATAAATACTAATCCAAGAAGCAGTTATTCAGTTGAAGTTATTTTGTCATTTTTTTATATTACAGGTTATGTTGGTTATAAGGTTATGTAGCTCATTATTTAAAATAAATATTATACATTACGAAATCGGGCTTCTAACTAAATCTACAAAGAACATTAACAGAACATATATTAAACCAATATTACAATTTATTAAAGAAATACATTTAACGAGAAAAAGTAAGTAAGGTAAGTACAGTATACTAGGTATAAATAAATTAAACAATGCAAAACGTATTCGATTTTTATAAATGTAGGATGGTTGTGTCATAGATTCGTCAGGATTTGAAGCTGGTCAATTTAAATATGTAAAAAGGACAACTGTTTATCTGGTAAAAAATTGTGTATGGTAACTCACCGGGGGTCTTGCCCCTCGCCGTAGCCGTGATGAAACAGGACAGACCAAACACAATAACTAGTTAACATCGTTGTGTCGTTATAAAGAACCTGAAATATTGATAATTTGAAAATGCTTTAAACTTTCTCTATAGATACTTCTTACCAAAACGCAACAAAATTATAACATATTTACATAAATATACTTACATAATATACATATTTAACTATCGATAATTTCTGCATCAGAATCGTCAACCAAATCAGAGTCGTCCATGTCAGAAGTATCAAAAGCACTATTAACATGAATAATAAAAGGTTCTATATAAACATCAATCCACGTATCTAAATCTCGTATTTTTTTCTTCCGAAATTGTGTGTTCTATACATTTTTTCCATTGTGTAGGAGTTATATCCTCCAACGCTGCATGAAAAAGCTTCTCCACCTCAGCTACCTAACTTAAATGTAGAATTTTTTCGTCCTACATCTCCTTGCACTTGAGCCCAATTGGATTGAACTCACAGTGATATGGTGGTAATTTCAAAACTGTTTTACCAGCAACTTTTGTCATTTCATCGATATCATATCTTAAAAATTTGGGCTTTTCTTTCTTCACAATTTGTAATAGTTCTATTTTAAGCATCGATTCGTCAAACGAAATATTGCAGGATTTTCTCAAACCAATCCTCAAATGTTTTAGAGTTCATCTCTTGATGGTTGATTGATTGATTGATTTGAAAGAGCGAGATCTAGAAGGCGGTTTTCCAAGCATCTCTTGATGGTAGTCCCGATTACTCTTTGCTTCAAATAACAGCAAACCTCCATCTAAAAATCCCGAATCACTGCCTATTTGGGTTATAATTAACCTACGTCCTTTGTCGTATGGCTGCTTAAGCCCAGTAGAAAGTCCTTTAATAAAGGCCTCCCTATGGCTTCTTATACCGTCATCGTGCCAAACCTTGTTTTGGCTGTAACCTTCGTTAAGCTACGATTCATCAAGATAGGTAATAAGTTTTTCTATTTTCTTGTCGATATAAATTGATGCATCGTAGGTAATTGCTTCTCCATAAAATTATATCTTCAAGTTCTATTAGAAAGTTCTTCCTGTTTCTCTTTGCATACCTACTTAAAATTTCATTTCGTCATAATTTTGAATAACATGGAACGTGTTATGTGTGGCAAATCTTCACGTTCGTGTATAACCGCTAATATTCTGTCTAAAGTTGGCGATTCAATTGAAAAGAAAAAGGAATGAACAATGCGACGAATAGCACATTCCACAGATTCCTCTATTATAATTTCTAGTCTTCCTGGAGATGTTTTGGGTTTGGTGAAATGTCCATGATTTTTATGTTCATGTTCAAAATATTGTATATTGTTGATTTTGAAAAACCTGTAAATAATAATATGGAATGTTGTATGGCATGTCTTAAAACAAACTTAATACCTGCGATGTTTGCAGCTAGCTTAATGGCATTTCCTTTCTTCTTGGTGGAATGGTCTTTTATTACATGTTTGTAAATATTCATAATTAAATTTTTTTCTGTTACTGATAGGGGCACTTTCCTTGAGCGTTTAATATATTCACCATCCATATTCTAAAGTTGCAAATAGGTTCTTGATATACAGTGCTTCCCAAAAGTAACGGATAAATTCTATAAAATCGTTGAGAAAAATATTGCATAAAAATACTCGGACACGTCGATTTTTATTTTTAAATTATCATTTAGATATGTAATTTTCAACCCCCTCAACCCCTAAAGCCCTAGCAACTCCAACTTTAAAATTTCAAATAGCAAAATTCTCCTTATATAATACATTTTGGTAAATATCTCCATTATTTATCAACCGATTTTGAAAAACTTTTTTTGTTGTATTCAGCATAAAGAAAGCTATCAGATGAGGTATCATAAGGGGTACTTCGCTATTTGATATTTTAAAGTTGGAGTTGCTAGCGCTTAGGGGCTGAGGGGTGGGGGGTTGAAAAGTACATCTCTAAATGATAATTTAAAAATAAAAATGACGTGTCCGAGTATTTTTATGAAATACTTTTCTCAACGATTTTATAGAATTTATCCGTTACTTTTGGGAAGCACTGTATAAACTAGATAAAGCAGCAAAGTGTTTTATTTCTTTGACGTTTACTTAAGTAAGGGCTGGCTTAAATAATAATTATTTATTAAAATTACAAAGGAGCATCTAGCAAACTGCTGTAGATGTATGTTTGGTTGCATAATTTTTCCACCCAATTTTCGAACAAACTATAGTTATTGAATTTTCGTTTCCGTTTAGGAAACTATTTGTTATAGTAAGATTACCCAATATTAGGTCAGTTCTTCGCGGTCTCGAGTTTGAGGGTCAGGATGTTTATAAACAGATTTTGTATTCACAAATCTTAACCCTCCAGTAATCGGGTGATGTAAAATTACTATCGAGTGATCGGGTGGTGTCTGACAGACCCAATTTTGATTTTACGTTACAAAAACGGTCAGGCAGAAAATTGTGTTTTTTTTGTACACACGTGTTCTTTATTGTATTCTTAACATATTTACATAAAAATTAAAGTATATTTCGCAAACAATTGCTTTACTCATAAATGAAAAATAAGTTTAACTGGGCACTTATTTGGTAAGTTAGTTAAGTAATTTTTGGAAGTTGCACTATTTAGAATCTCTTGTAATTTATTGTATTGTAAAACGTTCTTGTGAGTCAAGCTTGCCGACTTGAAAGATTTTGGAGCAGTTCTGACTCAATTTCCCAGATTAAATTTCAAGGTTAGTTTGGGAACGTATTTTTCGAAGAAGTCATGAATTTGTTTTGGTCACCTAGTTTCTTCCTATAAATAGGCCTAGGGACAAAGTGTTGCAAGCGGGACAATTGATATTATACTCGTTCATCGAAGCACAACATTTTCAAAATCACACCTGCGTTTTAAAAATTGTTAGAATTGTTGCTCTTACGAGATTTTCCCTTGCGAATTAATCCCATTATTTCCCTGCCTTCAGTAGAGCGCTCTCGCTTGACCGGCGCCCCTGTTGGATTTTCCCTCGACGTTACATCCTTTCCTCGCTTCCAGTAGAGCGCTCTTGCTTGACCGGCGCCCCTGTAGTCTCTTCCTCGACGTTACTTCCTTTCCCCGCCTTCAGTGCAGGATTTTCCCTCGACGATACATCCTTTCCCCGCCTTCAGTACAGCGCTCTGGTTTGACCGGCGTCCTTGTAGAATTTTCCCTCCACGTTACATCCTTTCCCCGCCTTCAGTAGAGTGCTCTCGTTTGACCGGCGCCCATGTAGGATCTTCCTCGACGTTACATCCTTTCCCCGCCTTTAGTATAGGATTTTCCCTCGACGATACATCCTTTCTCCGGCTTCAGTAGAGCGCTCTGGGTTGACCGGCGCCCCTGTAGGATTTTCCCTCGGCGTTACATCCTTTCCCCGCCTTCAGTACAGCGCTCTGGCTTGACCGGCGTCCTTGTAGGATTTTCCCTCTACGTTATATTATCCTTTCCCCGCCTTCAGTAGAGCGCTCTCGCTTGACCGGCGCCTGTAGGATCTTCCTCGATGTTACTTCCTTTCCCCGCCTTCAGTAAAGCGCTCTGGCATGACCAGCCCCCCTGTAGGATTTTTCTCCAGGTTACTTTCCTTCCTGTTTTCTCCACGTCGTCTTGTTATGTACTGAGGGCAATAGTAAAGGGGGGGGGGAGGAGATTTCCTTTACTCCGACAACCTAACTTACCAGATAAGTTATTCTGACTAGGTTTTCTGCAGTTTTCCTAGTGAATACCGGGGATAAAAAATGACAAGGTGGCCTGCAGCCGCAGTTTTAGTCTTGAGGTATATTTTACACAATAAATATTTTAAACGTCTACAGCGTTTTATTTATCAAGTTCAGCTACTTAGATTTCGACCCTTTTACTACACACTATACAACACAATGTATAATACTGAGGGTGCCGAGGCGCTAAGGTATTTATCAAGAGCAACGCCCATTTGTACAACTGTACTGCAGCAAAAATTAAACAAATGAAACACAAACAATAATAACCGCAACATTTTATTTACTGCAGTAAATGTTCAAAGTTGCCTTCATTCACTCCCACATATTTTGAAATTCATATAAAAACGATCTTCGAATTTGAAACACCGCGTTAGGTGACATTTAAGTGCATGCCTCAGTTATTCTATTTTGTAAATCGTGCTCATTTTCGACTAGAGTTCGGTATACTGTATCTGTAACTGTACGCCTAAGAAGAAACTGTAGGTAGTTGAATGATATGGCATGGTTGCACAGGTCCTGTTGTAGACAAATTTTCTTTAAATGTTTTACTTAAATAATTTCTAAAAATGACTGTTGTAGTAAGCAGAACAGCCATAATATTGGTACCAAAACTTTTATCATACATCGAGTTCCGTATCTTCCAATATTATTGTTACCTAATAACCTACTGTCACACTAAACATTTACAAAAAAAAAACCTTTTAAAATAGATTGTTATAGACATTGATGAATTAAAAAAAAAGTGATTTTGATTGTGAATCTATATGTACGTTGCGTTGTCAACCACTTTTACAGGACAACTTAGCTGCTCCTCAGTATAAAATTTTTTTGTGTGCAACTGTCAAAAAAACGTCACTTTTTTTTCTTGATTTTGTGTCGTGAAATAGCATATTTGTTTATAGTAAAATAAAGTCTTGACAACGTAAATAAAGTCTTGACAACGTGAAAAAATAGTATATTATATATCTAGGTTGAGAAGTGAGCTATTATTTACCGAGAAATTTTATATCCTGAGGCGCGTAGCGCCGAAGGATATAATTTTCGAGGTAAATAATTGCCTTCTCAACCGAAGTATATATAGTATTTTTTTTACTACTAATAGCCGAACTAACACCATAAGATCTTATTTTTATTTTAAAATTAGCCATTTCCCC